>JAXDDX010000078.1:35000-285000 GCA_034670405.1 Hoplostethus atlanticus | reverse complement strand
AGGTTGTGTGGGACGGGTAAATACTAGCATCGGACCCCCCCGGGGGTTGAGGCCAGTCGTCTGAGGGCGCGTGGGCCCCCGAGAGCCTCCTCCAACAAATCCATTGCAGCAATCTTCCTACTTTTTCAACTGCATTGTATGTAGTGTAGTTTGAAGCCGTGCTGCATGCACACAAAGCTTCACGTGAGTGTTGTTTTTAAAGAACGGTGCTGATTTAGTTCGTCCCGTGGTGATGAGTTAAATGCTGCTGCCAGAGCAGATTTGCTTTTTAATGTCAACGTAATCAGGGGTCCTTAAAGCATAATCCGAACGTTCGATGTCTACGTTAGCTTCCACTGCGCTGCCGCCAGCAGAAGAAGTGTGAGGGCTTTACCCATAGGGGTGGCAAAGAGCATCAGATAGGAGGGCGCTGTGTGAATTGAGTTCAGTTGCAGAGTGATGATTAACACTGTGGCAGGCACGCCGGTGGAGCTAGGCGACAAGCGTCAAGCTGCGTACAGGAAGTACAGTTGTAGTTTAAAGCTGCACCGGGCAACTCTGGACTTTTATTCTCTTCATGCTGTTTGTATTTCACTTCAAGTTTTGATTCGTCACTTCCTGTGAACAGAGAAGTGACCATACCTGACTTAATTTGGGGAATTTGTGGGACTTAAATAAATAATACTAAATATTCTTCATCTCTCATTTACAACAAACAGATATCGTCAGTTTGTTCCTGTAAACATTTGACACCACGCCTCCGCTGTGCAATATATCTTCATGAAACAACTTCAGGTGAAAGGAAGCATCAAAGTTTTCGTCTGCGCCCGTGAACGCCCCATCAGTCCTGTTTCCACTGGTCTGTTGCCATGTTTGTCCTGGAGACGTTACAAAGATGCGCGGTCCAAACGCGCTCTACCAGATGAATCCATGTTATGGACTAAAATGAAAGAATATTCTTTGAACACACTAGTCCCATTCATACTCTCCTGACCCCCCCACCCCCCGTCTCAGGGCCCAGCAAAGAGGGGGCTCAGTTTCTACAGTTGGTCTTTCAGCTCTAACTCTGTAACCCTGTGACCCCTCGTTCTTCCACTTCCAGAGAACACGACTGACTCATAATGACGTCACGATTATCTGTGTGCTTCAGACAAGAGAGGCGTCCAACACCCCCCGCCCACTGCCACACACTCCACATCTCCTTCTCTCTGTCTGCCTCTTCCTGCACAAGGCCAATCTTCTCTCACGTCATTCCTGCAGCCTCTGGTGTGTTGACACAGCAGGCTGCCTGATCACCTTTAGGAAAGAAAAACATAATGTGAGAGACCATTGAATGTAGGCTGTCCACAATACAGCCGTGTGTCTGGCCTGGATATGACTCACAGGCTTCTCAGTTTATATTCAAATGCAAGAATATCTTCACAATAGACTAGTCTTAGCATGCGTGATGGTTTTGATTAGATCTTTCCCACCAAGCACCAGACGACTTTTGGACGGTTGTTTTTTAGGCTAAATCTGGTCGGCCCGTCATTTAGCCCAAAAATAGTTGTTGAAAATTGGGCTGTGTTTAGTCCGATTTGGTCCAAATTTAGCCCAAGATGGACGTCTGTTTCGGGCCATATATAGCCCCAATCCAGCCATGAAAATAAGATCACATTGCAGCAAGTGGGGAATTATATCTCGATGAAAACGTGTTGTGTTGTCTGCTTCATGAGACACACGCACACACACACACACACAACCACGTCTTTTCAACGACCTGAACCAAACGTCTTTTCACCTTTCATTTTTCAACCAAATCTCAACGTTATTCAGACGTCTGGCAAGTTGTCTTTTCAACGTCTTTTTTTTTTGCTGGGTGGTTCATGTATAATTATGATTGCTTTACTGCTCTTGGACTTTTTGACCAAGGTGTGAACCAACCTACTGGCATTGTTTTTGCATGAGCAGTAAGTAAGCTGTTTTAGTCCATTCAATGTTTCAGCACATATTAGGGTTAGACCAATGGATCAGTTTGGTGATATATATTGTCCCTTTATTAAATATTCGATATCTATTTATTCATTTCATTGTTTCACTATTTTTTTGTGTATTCATTCTTCAGGTAAAGGCAGTAATGTATCCTCTACCGTAAGGACCCTAGTCTGGGTTTCAATGGAGAGTTGTTCTCCCATGATGGTCTAGATGCTGCATAGCACAGAAATACAGTATATGTATTTAATAAATGAATATTTGAATCGGCCTTCAAAAACCCATATTGGTCAAATCCTACATATGTCAATGGAGAGGCTTGTTTTCATTGAAATAGTTTCCCAGGGTGAAAAGGTTGCACTCATTCATTTTCTCCATCCCATTTTTAAAACACATTCATGTCTAAATGATAATGTCTGTCATAGTGACACCCAATCCCCAGTGCCACTCCAGATTCCTGCCTTAGTCCAGCCATTTACCCTTTGACCTTTTTATTGTTTCCATCTTCTGTTGTCTGAGCTGGACCATTAGTGGACCGGCGGTCAGTCCCCGCTGTAGCCCTGTAAGCCTCTATATGGAAGATGAACAGTACATGATAAGCCGAACCCCCGTAGAGATGTATCGGGGTGGGCCCTACCTGGAAAACTGGAGCCGTGTTCCCAGAATGTCTGTTCCAGTTTGGCTGACAATCACCAGCTGCATTATGTATATATAGAGACCATTCATATACTAAAACCAGTAAAACGCTTTCCTAAAATACAGCCGGGCTCATCCGGGAATGTCAACAGGCTCGGAACGTCTGATGTTGTAGTTTGGTTCGATCTGATTCTGGCCACATTCTCAGACTGTAATAACCATGGAAATGATTGGAGTGACGCATTCCTTATTTAATCCCTTTTGTGTGTGTGTGTGTGTGTACGTGCGTGTGCATGTGTGTGTGTAATCCACCTAGAATAATCCACCGTAAAATGCTTGGCTGCGGGGCTGTGGTTTGACAGCGTGGAGGAGTGAGCATCCATGTGGCACAGATGTTGACGCTGGGTCGTAGGCGGAGGACGTAGGAGAGCGTCTCTCAGACAGACCCGCAGTGTTCTCTCCCGATCTCTCTCCAATCGCGTGCCACGGAGCAGGTGATTTCACCGATTAGTCCCTCCTCTCTGGCTGAAGGTGTGTTAACCAGTGAAATCACCTGCTGTAGTCTTTGCTCAGACTCTCGGCCCTCCACGGCACATGATTGGACACCACTGGTATATGATTTCTCCTCCAGTCTGCTGGTGTGTCACGATCAAAGGACAATAAAACATAAGAGGTAAAGTAGTTTACACAGGAGTAAGCTGCCTGTTATGGACAGACAAGCATCGGAAGACTTCATAAATCATAAATCTCATTGCAGCTTTCACGCCTGGGTGTGTGTCGCTCTTTGATTCTGATCAGCAGCATCCCTCCATTCTGCAGCAGGTGTCCTCCCCATTGACTGGCATGTTAATCAGGCGGGATTAGGCCTCAAGTGAGTACAAATGTGATGGAAAACGGTTTGAATTACATGCTAAGCCCGCAGCGGCCTGTAATCCACCGTCCTTCGCTTGGAAATGTCACGCACCGGGGGTAAAACGTGTGTGTTTACACGTCCGCGCAGCATGTGTGTGTGCATGCACGTGCCTGTGTATGCCCACTCTCAAGCTGAATCCGAAACACACACACACACACACACACACACACACACACACACACACACATAGGTTAGGCCCCTGGGAGTGACTTCATCTGCTTATTTGAGATCCGCTGAACAAGCGCAGGAACATGGCTGAGGGATGGAGCCAATGAGAGAGGAGGAAAAACATGGAGGGGAGGGAAAGATGACAGAGTCGCGGCATCCTCCTGCTGTTTTCTGAGCGACATCTAATCAACCCCCCCACCCCCTGAGCCACAGAGGGCCTGGATGAAGATAGTAGTCGGTGCTTTTTTTCCCTGCAAAGCAATAGATCAGTATCTCAAGGACAGTTTACCCTCACACCCATCACCCAGTAAATACCCCGACAGCACCGGCTTCGGGACAGTACTTTTTACCCTTTCCCCCGTCATTCAGTTCCCTTACCCCCCCGGTGCTGCTGTCCATAGTGTGATACAAACACTCCCACCCACCCCATCTCGCCGCGTGTTACCTCTGCCGGGTGGTAGAGGTCGCATTATCATTATTAGAGAGAGAGCGTGTTCGAGGGTGTGGGGAGAAGTCACCTTTAAAGCTGATTCACTTCCTCCAGCCAATGGAAGAAACAAGAACGTTTTGAGAAAATTGGGAAAATGTGCACGTGTGAACCTCGCTCTCTCGCACCTCCACACACACATAAGCTGAATCCTAATCACTTGCTCTCCTTCACACACACACACACACACACACACACACACACACATCCATTGTCGTCAGAGGTTATGCCCTCGTAGTGACTTCCGTCATTCAGGATCCGCTAAATCCGCGTCGACTTAAAGGGTTTCCAAATGTTCACCCACCCGGACACACATCTCACTGCAGTGTTTCCACAATGCGTAGAGTGTGTGGCATGTGTGGAAAAAGCGCATGCCCTGTACACCCTAGCAAATGTGTCGAGGTGGATGTGAGCACCCCCCTTCATGAATAGATAGCAGGGTCATTTGAAGCGAGTGTTGTCCATGCGACAAGCAGAGCGAATGTCCTCTGTGGAGGAGAGCTGGGGTAATTCTCTTTCACGCATCATTAGCCCTCCTCATCTCCTCATGTCCCCCTGAGTGTGTGTGTGTGTGTGTGTGTGTGTGTGTGTGTGTTTTCAACATCTGCCCCAGCCAATCAGAGCTGCTCATCAGTCTTGGACCACTCCAGCTCCATGTGCGATGGCATCTCATCTCTGTGTCTGGACCAGCCCTCGTCTCTACCATTTTTCCCTACTTCTTTATGTCATTCTCTCCTTTCATCTCTGTTGTATCAGTCTCTCTCTCTCTCTCTCTCTCTTTCGCTCTCTCTCTGTGATGGAGAGACGCAATCAGAGCCACTCCTGTTCTTAGCTGACAGTCCATTTCATACAGGGAAAGGTGATTTCTTTTCTCCGCCCCCCCCCCCCCGCCCTCGTTCAGCAACCTCCACCGCTGTTATCATTTGTAGTGCAAACTAGGTCGTAATGACCCGGGGATAATAGTTGAGTGAGTTAGTGAATAATGGGGTTTGATAATGGCATAATTGGTTGAAGGGTTAGTGTGTCCCTCCCAGTCTGAGGCTGGACTGCCGGCTGGGAGGTTACCATGTGGATTTCACATCACATGCATTGGGCTGTGGTGGTGCTCAGAGTACCTTTTTTCCACTGCCGCTTCATCTTTCATCGTTGTTGTAATGATGACAGCCAGTGATCAAAATCCTTGCTATCCTAGCTGTCTATCAATAGTCACACGGCCTAACCCTCCCCCTCTATTCTCAATAACAGCTGTCAGGGTTGGACCGATGAGGGTTTTTTTCAAGGCCAGTACAGATATTTTTGGATTGTATCTGATATTTAGTTCAATATCTATGTTAAATTCAGTGTTCAATTGTATTTTTGTCAGGCTGGAAAATATGAAAACTATTCACATTCATGCATACGGATCAAAATGTCGCATTAGAATCGATTCAGGGTAATGAGAGAGTATTGATCTGTGAAATATGTAATCAAACAAATTGCATCATATACATCATATTGGACGTGGATCGCTCTTGACTGGCCGATGTCTGGCGTTGAATAAAAGACGGCATCTCATTTCTTCGTCTGTCTCTGTATCTTGCCTGTCTGTGTTTCAGGGCATCAGCGGCTCGCGCGTTCCCGAGTTTGACAGAGCAATTTAATTTCTCTCCTCGGCAAGAAAAAAAAAGAAAAATCGATCGAGACGACGTGGCTTTGCAGAAACGACAGACCCGCGGTACCCAGACAAACAAAAAACTTCATCAGAATTTAGGCTGGTGGCTGCTGTTGATTTTAAGCCGTCCTGAAAGCCGGGGCCTGCTTTCAGACTGATTGTACAGTACTGCCCGTGACACCGCAGTGACATTCTCACTCATCACCGCTCTGTCCACTGATCCATCGCACTATTCTAACAGCGTATTCTCTATAATAGCCAACGCGGCACGTCATTGTGTGATGTTCTTGCCCCCCGCGCCATTATTCTTCTTCTTCACCACCTCTGGCGCGTTTCCATTGGAACGAGGATCCAAAATCCTAAATAACCGTTAGTGTGTGTGTGTGTGTGTGTGTTTCTCCCCGGCTTGCGTGGCGTGAGCAGCAGTGCAGCGTGTGATCGATGAGCACCAGTTGTGCTCTGTCACTACCGTCGGTGATGGAGAGGACCCTTGATCCTTGCCGTTGTCCCAAAAATACATTAGGAGAACAGACACACAACCGACAGTGCGTTGTCTGTACGCCCATAAAGAGCAAGTTCTGTTTACTGCCAAGTGCTGAATAATTGATACGGCGATAAAAACTATTTTTCCTACCGGAGTCATTGCAGCAGTTATGGTTGTTGTGGAGACAACAGGCAGAGTGTTTTGTTATTAATAGCCTGGTAATTGTGAGTGGCAAGCTCGATTGATTTGCTTCACTACCTGCGAGAGCAATTGGCAACGCGAAGACACATCAGCACACATAACAGCACCATGCAAATACTGCCTCACACACACACACACACTTTCTCACACACTTTCTCACGTGTTTTAAACTGGCTGCTACCTAATTAGCCTAGTTTGACAACATTAATAGGTTCCTGGGGGTCTTTTACAGATCGGATAGAAAGGGGGAAGATGTGCCAGCTATCGCACAGAGGAGGGTGTGTGTGTGTGTGTGTGTGTGTGTGTGTGTGTGTTGGTGCGTGTAGGTTGTGGAGAGGTACAGATGGTTCTTTCAGCACTCCGTTACACACACACACACACACACACCCCGCAGAGTTGTTCCTCGTGACCCCCCCGTCTTAGCAGGTCTCTTGACCTTCTCAGATCGGGCAGGAAATTGGCAACGCGCTCAGCGGCCCAAATAACCCCGGCGTGTGATGTGTCAAGTGACGTCTAGCTGTTCAGAGCCGGTGGGGATGGTGGGGCTGTTCAGGGTGCAGGGTTTGTTGACCCGCAGAGGTCAGAGGTCGGGCTTGTTTGTCTGCTACAGCGGTATGGCGGTTTGTGTTTTCTATAGATGTTACCAAGAGGACTTAAAGCAAGTGTCAAGTGTGCTTTTGTGTGTGTGTGAGGACATGAGGCTATGTGTGTGTTCCTGCACCCCCTCAATCACGGCACTGCAACAGTGTAGCTCCGTCTAGCTAACAGTTCTCAGACTGCATGTGACCCAGATCCCACATAGCCTATTGTGAGCTGATTTATGACGGTGAATGTGTGAACGCGTCCATTCATTTGTCTGTTAGTCTGATCTTCAGTTCACTGTGTTTATGGCCCCTTCTGGGAAAAGACCCAATGTATGTGTGTGTAGTGCATCTGTCAAGTGTTGTCGGTGAAATTGTCCAAAGGTAACAAGGCAGATACACTTCCCCTTCAAAGACTTGGCATGGATGATACTCTGCCAACCACACACACACACACACACACACACACTCACACACACACGCCCCCTCCCTCATCTCTGCCTCTCTGCCTCTCTGCAGGGTTTGTCTGCAGAGGCGGGGGGGTGCAGGCTGGCTCTGATTGCTGTGACTTTGTCAGGCACAGCGAGGATCCCACGAGAAGAGCTCGGCCTCACGCTAGCTCACGTAACGCCAAAGACCTCATTAGGGTCTCTGCGACACATTTATTTTTTATGTTTTTTGTTGTGGAGTTTTGTTCCAAAATGATTGAAAAACAAATTACAGTGCTTTTGAAAGGATGTTATTAGGAGGTAATTTAATTCCTTGGTTAACAAAATGCTAACATAATGATTTTTTTTGCTTTCAATATGGCAACATTTTGACACTTGAACTCTCCAGAGCTAACTCGCTATTCCTTTGCTAATGTAAGATGAGACGGAGGTCAGCTTGTGCAGAGGCTGACAGCAGCTCATTCCTCAGGCTTTGAGTCTAATAGATCCTACTGCTAAGGCCTCGCTGAACCCCACACCGGATTAGGTAAACCTAGATTAGATTTGATTGGATTGGATTAGAAGAAATCAGAGGTGCAGACAGACTGTCTAGCACAGCCACGGTACAGTGTTACTGACAAGTTACTGACTTGTGTAATGGTGAATCACATCCATGGAGACGTGGAGCTCGTATGACAGCGGCCCGGTGTGTTTATAGCACAATTGAAGCGAACTCGGCGGGGGGTCGCGTGCGTCACGTCCCCACTATACACCACGACGGAGTACTTACGGCACTGCAGTCCCTTCACCTCACTCGCTCCCGTTCCCTCTCGTGGATACGCGTACGTCAAGCCTTCTTCAGTTCTTTCTCTGTCCTTCAACGCTACTTTCAGGCCATTGTACTCCCGCCCCCTCCCTCTCTGTCCCTCTCTACGTCAGCCCTCCTCTCTCTCTCTCTCTCAACCTCTGTCTCTTCTTTGTGTACTCCTCCCGAGTAACATGGCAACATAAATAGCGAGAGCTCCTAATTCTGGGGCTAATCCGAGTCTGAGGTGGCATGGGGGGGGGGGCACAACGGGGTACTGTTGGATGACGGGGCAGCTTTCTGGCAAGGAAAGACGAGGACGGCCTGCATGCCGACATCAACACCCGACAACAGTTGATCCCAGGCTATAATACAGTTGTGTACTCAATCTTGGATAACACACACACACACACACACACACACACAGACAGACATATGCAGCTGAATCACACCCGCTCACCCTCATGCTGAAACAGCACTTTAAAGGCAGCAGCAGTGTTCTTTATCTCCCTTTATTGGGACAGCTCTGCCTGCGGTTTTCCTCTGAGACCACTTCCACTGCTCTGATGGTGTGTGTGTGTGTGTGTGTGTGTGTGTGTGTGTGTGTGTGTGTTAGTTTTACGTAGCGGCGTCTGTGTATATCTTTTGGATTCGATATCCAAGCTCATCATAGACATAGCGCCGTGGCAGCCATTTCTCTTCCCTTCCTGCAGATATTGAATTGAAACAGTTTGCGGATGCAGAATGGTGCGAGTCTAAAGCAACCAGTAGTTGTTTGGGGTGTTTTTTTTTCTTGTTGCCTAAATACTCCCTGAACAGCAGCTAAATCACATTTGTTTACAACGGAGCTGGCAATTTGTCAGTGTGCCTAACTGCGTGCGAGGGAGACCATCTCGTCTCTCTGCGTCTAATGAATTTCCTCCTACAGAACTAACGGCGTTAACGACAGGTAGGGATGAGGCTAATGCAATCAGATCCTAGCAGTAATCACAACTCTCCCCCAGTGGGGCGCAGACATGCCACACCAACGATGAGAGCCAGCAACAGCACCGGCATCCATGAAGGGAATGTAGAGGAATGCGAGGGAGGGTTTTTCTTTTTTAACGACATGATGAATTGGGCGGGTCATATGAGGGGACGAGCATCCGTGTCATCCAATCACGCTGCGCCACTGCAGGGCCTAATGCTCCTAATGTGGACAGGGCGTGGCAGAGGCGCAGCAGGTATGTGTACTGGATGTCAAGGTGAGAGCAGGTACAGATAGGGTCCAGAGCTTGGGCCTGCAGGTGGGAGGGGGCGGAGCTAGACTGCAACAGGGGTGTGGACAGGCCGGCTGATTTGATGTATAACGTTTGTGCCGTGGGCGGTGAAGGGGCCGTGCAAGGTGACGCGACTGAGCCCCAACCTGTGGTCCCGTACAGTCCACCTCCTCTCCTGTGTGTCCACCACGCCGTCAGCATTCAACCAGCATTCACACTGGTGGTGTGCGGGTCTGTGTGTGTGTGTGTGTGTGTGTGTTGGGGGAAATGCATTTGGACTGGCTTGGTGCAGCGGCTCCCCCTGCATTGTCCAGGTAGGGGTGACCCTGTCCTGACTAGTCGGAGGAGGCGTTTTTAAGAAAACGAAGGATAATCGAATGGTAAAGATAAAAGACACGCGTGGAAAAAAAACAATCAGTTACAGCACATTGCATCACATAACACAATGATTTTGACAAGGGCATGTGTACTGTCAAATGAATAGCTAGCTGCCTTTCATCTTGTGCAGTTGTAAATCTGTCTGCTGCAGTTAGCGCCGAGCGGAAATGCTAAATAATTCCTACATGCATTTAATTCTAACACACAGTACTTGAGGTTTCGTTCACTTTATTTTGAAATTTCCTTCTGACAGCTGTGTCCACTTGCTCGCCCCGCTTGAATGCATCTTCTTTAGGGCACTTCATCAAAACAGAGATTAACAAGGTCTTAATAGTTGAAGTTTATTCTATTCTAACACAAATAGTTGCGCAACACTTGGTGATGTTGCTAATATGATTGCAGTAATTTAAGTTCTAAGTTGATCTGAAGTGGGAGATGTGCTAATTTCTGTTGTAATCAGGCTCAGTTATCTTCATGGAGAATGTCTGTTCAAAAGAACAGGATTGCACTCGACTAAGAGAGTATTTTTGAAGGTTTACGTCGCTTTCATGACAGACGTTTCCATCTGGCCTTCGCCATCACACGTGGAGGAAAGATGAAGAGTTTTATTCCACCAGCTTATGCAGGCCATCCGTTTTTGGAAAAGAAAAATCATTCCCTGAAGTTCATCATTCAATATCTATATAATGTAGAGGATCTAGTCTGTAATCATTTTGCCAGCCAAGGACTTAAGATAAAGTACCAACAGTTGTTTTCATTTCATTGTCCTATCAATCATTTTTGAGTAGGTGTCACATTTTTCCAATGATGAATATCTCATTTTGAAATGAAACCACTTTCATCTTCAATAGATTATCTGGAGGCGACTTGCCGAGTGTGATTCCATTGAATAGACCAAGCTAGGTGAAGGAACACAATGTATCTTGTGGAATTTGGCAAGCTATTGTATCGTTTTGTAACATTTAGGTGAATCTAAACCCTAAACATTTGTAATGCTCACCCAGCATCATCCAATTTTCAAAATCTAAATGATGAAGCCCATGAGGTAAGGCTGCCACAAAACGATCCACTGCAAAAGCATGGCGGGTTTCATCCCTGCCAAGGCGACACGCTGCTTTGTTGTGCTGCTGACTAAGACGAACATGATTGTTTTAATGTGTGGACAGGTGGGACGCCTCAGTTCTCTGACTCCCTCCCAGCTGTACAGTGTGAATGCGTTTAGGACACTCCGGTCTAAATAGGACATTGCCAAAGCGCTGTGGATTCTTCAATTATACGTGGTTTATAAGAGGCCATGTGAGACAATGTCTGCTCCACACACAGCTCCTCTACCCCCTCACTGGCTAGCGGGGGGACTCGCAGACCAGAAACTATTCCTAGCCGTGGATGCCTGCCTACTCACTGCGGTGTGCCTTTTATTTAAGGAATAGCAATCATCTACCCACTGTTAAAAAAATTAGTGGGATGATGTGTTTACATGGAGGGAGGAGTGTGTGTGTGTGTGTGTACATGTCTGCATTCGTGCAAAGAACGTGTGTGCAGGCGGACATTTCTCGGAGAAGGCAGTTCAGTCGTGACAGTGACAGAAACGGCGTTGCACCTGCACCCCGACTTCCATCCCTCTTCCTCCTCTTCCTCTGTCCCGGAGGCAGTCTGTTTCCTCGGATCTCCATCAGTCGTGCCATCCGAGCTACAGTCTGCTCTCTGCAGAGTGCACGCACTTGCCTGTTTGTCACACAAGCTGCTGCGAGAAAATGACATTGTTCTATCCGCTTGAGCGTGGGAGCCGCCGTGGGCGCAGCAGATTAGCATCGAAGTGTATTAGGCAATAATTGCATTTGGTGTTTACAGGAGGAGAGCGATTAATTGCGGCACGCCATTATTACTCAGCCTATTTTAATATATAGAGTAAGAGCCTCTTATCTACAAAGATCCATACCTGCTCCCCCTGCAAAATCAATGTCCAATCAGCCTCGAGTCAGTCCCATTCCTGACCGCGGTTCCCATCGCCTACCGGGAAAGCTCGGGGTTTTCAGCGATCCTCTGAACTGAGCTTGTGGTGGAGAATGTTGTCCAAGATGCCACCGCTCAGGAAAAACACATGTTAGCAAAGCTGAACCGCATGTGCCGTATCCGTATCATGTATATGCATCAAGGGGGGTGCACGTGCGCAAGCTGGTCGAGCGTGCATTGTGTGCATTGCGGCAGGCCCCCGGTGGCTCGTCTGCGTCTAAGTATATCCGAGTGTTGCATGGAACATCTCCCAGTGCCAGCGGTTGGGCAGTTCCCCAGTCGGGGTTTGCGGTGAGAGGAGAATGAAGGGAATTCGGGTCTCTTCTCTAACTTTAGCATGGTTAGGGCAGAGGCCAAGGAGGGTTGTTCGAGTCGTAGTACAGCAGATGGACCGGTCTGGCTTTTGAGGAGGTTAAACAGTGAACAGAGCCGTACTAGACGGCCCGTTATGGCTGAAACGCATCAAGATTTTGACCCAGTTTAACACCATTTGGGGCGTCCTTCACAAATCTGGGGTGAATGTCATAGTCATAGTTTTTTTTCCCGGGGTTTCATTACTTCGAGAAACTTTGCAGCGTGCCGAAATCCTTGATAAGGCCGAGCGACGGCAGTCACAACCGTCCAACACGAGCAGCGTGGATGGTTTCTCCTCTTCCTTTGACAGAAGAGCCGTTCATCAACTCACAACACGACAACCTCTATGGCTCCATTCACGTCAGCCCTTACACACCGCTCTCCCAAGGACCATGTGAACTGTGAGCAGCTTTTCAGCAGCATCTCAAAGAACGGATTAAACTGTCCTCTAGAGAAAAGAGTCAAAGAAAATCAGAAGTACTGTGTACTCTCTCTCTCTCTCTCTCTCTCTCTCTCCTTTCATCTCTTTGGGTCTTTCAGTCGGTGTAAAGGATTCATATTCCTGTTCACCGTGTCTCAGCGTGTCCATCACATAACATCTGCGAGAGAGAGTCCGCCTCCTTTTAGCTCCAGTATGTCTTACAGGTTGGAAACACACACACACACACACACACACACACACACACACACCCACATTCAAACAGAGAGGGTCTATCTTACACACAGTTTAAAACTGGCTCAACCACAGGCGCCCATCAGCCACTGCTCCCTGGGGGCTTGTACGCTTGAGATGTGGAAAGAAGTAAAAAAAAGAAGTAAGGGATGAAGAAGAGTCACAGAGAGAGAGAGAGAGAGAGAGAGAGAGAGAGAGAGAGAGACTGTGTGGTTAGCATTACTAATGAAACAGCGTAGGGGAGGCCAGTGCGTTTTCAATTCTTGCAGGAATCAAGTGGCGCCGGTAAATGAAAATGACACTTTCAGGAAAATTCTTGAAATAAGCCGATTTGCTTTTCAAACAAGTGAAATTATTTCCCCACTGACAGATTTTTTTTTTACAGTGAAGAAGTTAACTTTGATTTCCAGGAGCCACGGTGGTGCATCCCAAAAACTCACCAATCACTTTCTCTACTCATCCAGTCAGCTTGGTGTGTGGAACAGAAGTAGACCTCCTGACTAATGGCTAGTTACTTGCCAAAGTGGCTAGTAGGATCGATTAAATGATCTACCATATTATATTTAAATGTACTGTAGGTATACATACCTGTAGACAGGATTGCTCTTCTACATGGGTGCAAATGGAGAAACCATGTATCCTTTGCTAGCCAGAAATGAGTAGATACACATGAGTGCCCTGAGGTGTGATTATGATCCCTTCAGGGTACATTGATGCCAATTGTACATGAGGGAACAGATATGGACGCCTGTTGTACCCCTATTTCTGACAGTGTGTGTAAAATTGGCGTGTTGACAGTGGAGGTGCAGGTTTGTTTTCTAGTTTGGCAGCCTGTCGTCTCTATTAGCTTGTTCCTTTAATCACAAGTCACACTTCTACCTTTTGTCTTCCCCCACTGTCTCTCTCTCTGTTTCTCCTTTATGCTCTCGTTCTCGTTCTTTCATCTTCTCTTATTCTCTCTCCGATGTACGCGCACACACACACACACACACACACACACACACACACACACACACACACACACACACATACACACACACTCAAACAAAATATACAGTCTCAGTGATAGAATCAGTGTGAGGCTGTTTGAATTTCCCCTGGTGGAATGGTTGTTTCACACACACACACACACACACACACACACACACACACACACACCATGCCCTGCGCGCTGCCAAAGAACTCCTGCAAACAAAGATTAGAGAAAACACATCAATTTATGTGCCACTGCTTTTTATTTACTTTCCAGCTTTGGCTTGGGGGGGGAGCGGGGTGGTGACAGGAACTGCAAACACTCGGGCTCTGGCTTTTCGTCCTCTCGAGCCCGGCGCTCTTCGGCTGCGGCGTCTCGCTCAATAAGCGCTGAACTGATTCTTGTGTAATTACACTCATCAGGGAAGTGTAGTCCTGACTTCACATAATCAACACTGATGCACTGGACACAAAGACCATGGGGGCTTCAAAGACCTCAAGGCTGTTCTGCAGTGGCAGTAATAACAATACAGCAGTGATGACAGTAATGACACTTTGATGATGGCAATTATACAAGGGTCTTTGTGCTCCCTTCACTGATCTCTCTCTCTCCTTTCCTTATTTTCTCTGTAACTCTGTATCCTTTTCTTTTCCTTATCTGTTCATGATCCGTCTCTCTCTCTCTCTCTCTCTCCCTCTCAGTGTCTCTCTGCTCATCGCTGGATTGATGTAGTGAAGTGCCCTGAGCTATAGTGCTATAGTTGATTGTCAGGAGAGTTTTGATCCTTGCTCGTGTGATACACGTCAGACGGAGATACAGAATATCCTCGCCGGCAGTCATATTGCTTATAGCCCCTCGCTGTCAGGATCGCTTAATGGTGAGGGATAGCTATTCACATGGTCGCATCCAACTGATGTTTAGTCAGGGGTGTTTTTACTCTGACTGGCCTATCTGTGCATGCAGGATATGCACATTTGTGTGTTTTCTGGCCTCCGTTCTGCTCGTCGGCATGATTGGATTGTGTTTTTTTTCTTGATTGTGTTTGTTGACGTTGCGGAGGTCAGCCCGAGTGCCACTGGGCAGGGCGGTGTATATTCCGGCCAGGTCTAAATGCCTGCGTCTATTTGTGCATGTTTGCCGAATTGCTTACTCGTTGTTTACAGAATCTGAGGTCAAGCTATGTTTGTGTGTGTGTGTGTGTGTGTGTGACTGTACGCATGTGAGCGCATGTGTGTGCGTCCTGGTTTGCACGTGATCACGCTGTAAATCGGTGTGTGTGTGTGTCCCCATTGGCCTGTGCTTGTTGTCGGGTGTCCCCCTCTCATCAGGGTGATTTAGAGGGTGCTGACATGTATGTGTGCATGGGTCCATTTGGAGGCCTGTTTTTGCCTGCATCAGGAAGGACCAACGCCCCCCCACACTGGGGGCTGGGGAAGGTTGCTATAGTATTTCAGGATCAGTGAGCGGCAGAGACAGGATCGTAAATAGCGGTTTTATTGCCAAACTGCTATGCTTGGTGAGCCCCGGTCTTTCAGCGCAAGATCACAGCAGTGATTGATGGTGGATGGTATGGTGGTGGGGGGGACATCAGACAGCGGTCAACATTGGTCAAGGCATGGCTGGCAGTACCCTCCTGCCCTCCAGCTCGTCCCCCCAGGGTTACTCCCTGACAATCTCCAGTCCTGTGTCGGCCTACAGATCCCAGTGCCTGGCTACATCAAGGGGCCACAGCAGGGGGCCCTGTCTCACACTGCTACTGGCTAGAGTTGAAGGAGGGCATCTTTAGAGTCTCACACACACACACACACACACACACACACACACACACACACACACACACACACACACACATAGATGAAACCTTTTTCCATCCAGCAGGTGGTTTTATGGCTATAGATTGTCAGAGAGGAGGGAAAACAGCGAGCTCTCACTCTGCACCTATTTTCAGGTGCTGCAAACATCATTGGTTTTAATGGAAAAGTTGACAGATATGGTCATCTGTTACGGATATCTCCTGCTACAAACATCTACGGTTTCATTTGGACCAAAGTACACACAAACCGAAAGTATCGTTAGCACCCGGAGCTGAGATTTCTGCTTTTATGATGCAGTTTTTGAGATCTGTAGCAGATCGGTCACTATGCTTATGCCGTCTCTGCAGGAGGCTAAACCGCATTAGTAGAGGGCACACACACTTTTACAGACCAGAAACTTTTTTTTTTTTTACTATGCAGTCATTCATCTTCTGAAACAGACTTGGACAATCTTCGACATTATCCAATAGCCTGTCATATCCGGCTGTTAGGGCTGTTTTGTGTCTTTCTCTGTACTACTTGATGCAAGGTCATGACAGGGGAACACAGGGATGTAATGTGTTATGGATGTTATTTTCTTCAGGTCTTCAGTGAGGGGTTTAGTTACAGCGGCTAGCTGAGTAGCTTGGCAGGACTGTGGCGGGGTAGCGTGGTTAAGGACCACAGAGATTTTTTTCATTCGGTGCCAGAGAGCAGCAGCGCTCAAAGCTTTTGAGAAAACATCTGATGGAGCCTTTGAGTGCTCCCAGATTGGCAATGTGAATAGCAGCTTTCATGGAGGCTGCTTGCCCTAATGTGTTTTTAAGCACTGTGTGTGTGTGTGTGTGTGTGGATGTGTGTGTGGACATATGCATGTACGCATGTAGGCGTCACAGAGGTTTACTTTGGTCCGTGCATGCGTGTGTGTGTGTGTGTCTTAGAGCAGTTTGTGTGTTTACGTAAATAACTCAAAGCGGAGGCGAAACGCACAGCCGGGTGTATTTTTTTTTTCCAACGCCGATGTCTCGATCCTTCGTAGAGCTACTGTAGACCTGCCTTTTGACTTATTTATGGAGACAGTAGCAGCAGATGAAACAAACAGCTCTGTCCTCTGACTTGTCTGTCCTGGGGAGGCTTCTTGCTCACACCAGAAAACCTGCTCTGGAAACGCTGAGGCGTTCAAGCAGCAGCAGCAGCCTTTTGACAAAAATCACATCACTTTGTGCGTCTGTCTTTTAACCCTCCGGTATCTCCAACGACCGTTTCGCACAAGTGTCTTCTCAGCTTGAGGTTTGTTTTGATCTCAGGAATGACTCATGCTTCCCCGGTGCCTTTGGCTTCAAGTGGTTCATACTTAGTAGATGGTAAAAATGTTCCAGCTAGCGTACACTGACAGAGCTTGGACCACTTTATTTAATGCAGTTGCTATTACTGATAAGCATTCTTAATTCTGACGTATTAATTTGAACCTTGATGTCAGCAAACACCAACAGAGCCTTTTCATTAGCCTTAGATTCACAGTTTTCCCTTGGCGAGCACAGCAAGCAGGCAGCGAGCCACTGCCATGTGAGGCACCTTGACAGGCGGGCCGGACTGGTCCTCAGAGAGCCACATTGCAGCTCTCTGTCTCCCCCAAGTGGTGCCTCGTTGCACCCCGGGACCGCTGCCGTCTGGGTCACTTGATGTGCCGTTCACTGCTCTCGTTTACAACTGTGGTGTGTCTGTTTCTCACTTTTTTCAAGCTCTGTGTGATGTCTTCATGAATGTGTGTGTGTGTGTGTGAGTGTGTAGCTGTGTTGGTCGGGAGCGGTGACAGCCACGGCTTACCTCAGACAGCAACACGCTCAGATTCCTCACGCTCCTCCGCAAAGCCTTGTGAATCGTGGGTATTTTTGCCCATGCGTCCTCTGTGGGCTATCAGGTTTTAACAGGGTGACTTTGTGAGCGGGCCAGGCCGGGGCTGGGAAAGCGATGGCCGCTTTGCTCTGTGACACACTGGGCAGCACATGCTAACACTAGGATGCTTTGAAAAGACAGGGAGCATTAGACCTAAAAAAAACCCTTAAAACCCAAGTCCCGTAAAACCTGGAACTATGAGCTTTAAATGCAGCACTGCTCTCCTCTCTCTTTGCACTTTATTTCCTCTCCGTCGATGCACTTTCTCTTGTATTTATCTCTCTCTCCCTCCTCTCCATCTTCTTCTCTCCCAGGTATGAAGCGTCCATTCAGCCCGTCGGCCTCGCCGAACGCCGAGCTGGACGGGAGGGGGTTCGCCGCCGCCGCCGCCGTGATGGGAGTGCAGCTGGACGGCGAGCCTTGCTGCGAGCCCCAGGATGAGGGCGCAGTACCAGAGGAGCAGCCAGCGGGGGGCGCCCTGCCTTCTGCGCTCCACCGAGCCAAGAGGGAGAGGAAGCAGCGGAGCTACACGCTGTGCGAGGTCTGCAACATCCAACTCAACTCCGCCGCGCAGGCCCAGATCCACTACAACGGCAAATCCCACCAGAAGAGACTCAAGCAGATTAGCAATGGCAAGATCCCCGGTAGCACAGGTAGGCTTGGACGGCTTGACCTCTCCAGATCAGGTATGAGAGCAGAAGACTGTGCAGAGTACGTTGGTACTGAATGTAGGAAGCATTATAGGGCCAGATTGACAGCAAACACAATCCCACACACTGCTCACAGTACACCGTCATAAGCCTCCCGAGTCCCTGCACCAGTTCTACCCCCCCACTTGTATTCAATACAAGTTAAACAAATTGGATTCTATTTGCTGAAATGTGTTCAGACAGAGCCCAGGGGTGAACACACACACTTACACACACACACACACACGAACACACAGAAGAAAGGAGCAGAGCTGAAGTGAAGTCAGCAAGTGAGAGATTAATTAAGTGCTGGTTGTTTGATGTTTCTGTTCCTGGGAGTGGTGCGGCTGGAGTGAAGTCAGACCTTTTGTCATTCTAGTCACAGCCTTGATCAGGGCGCTACTCTGGGGGAGTCGGTCGCTCAGCTAAGGTGGACTCTTTCAGCCTTTTCTCTCTCTCTCTCTCTCTCTCTCTCTCTCTTGCACTTTCTGCAGCCCGGCTAGAGGATGCACACACGCACATACAGGCACTCAAACTACATGTATGCACGCAAGCAGTGAGCTCATACCTCCACGAGAAAAGAAATGTGACCCAGTTCAGGTGCAGACGTACAGTTGCAGCGGTACAAGGAGATTGTTAATTACATAGCAACGGGGTCCACCTCCCTCCTAACACCGACCGGGGTCACAATCATGCTTGGCCGCGTAGCTGATTCTTCATAGGGAGGAACACAGTGATGGCTTGTTGTCTTTCCTGCAGCACAGCAGGGTGCAGAGCTCTGGAAGCCTTCTGTCTGAATCATCCAATCACATGGCTCACATCTGCCCTCCAGAAAAGCAAACTGTCAACAATCAACAGGCCATTTTAGATAATTGGCTTGGAAGTGTGTTTGTGTGTGTGTGTGTGCGTGTGTGTTTGTCACAGAGCTGGGCAATATTTCAACTAATGTGAAAATATATGTGCTGTTCTAGGAAGCTTGCAGTTTGTTTTTGTCTCACTACAAGTAGAGTGTCAAATAAAAAACGGCGTGAAGTGCAAATGTTTTTTTTTTGAAATACTGAAATATCCTCTGGTAGACGCCTGAGCATGGAAATAGGGTTGACGAGATTATATAAAGAGGTCATCATCATCTTGTAAAATCAAAGAAAATCCACAGTCTTCGTTTCAAAATAAAATCACGATATGAAACTGTGGCACCTACTTACTAAATGATGGATAGCACAAAATAAAAAATGAGCTTTTAAAGGATAGTGGGAGTCCTTGGGTGACAAAAGGAGAACTCCCTTTGGATCATCAATATTTTACACATTTTGAATGATGAATTTCAAGGTAATGATTATTTCATCAAGTGGATGTGTAGATTCATGAGATTCGGAATGATATCTCCAGCCATTTTGTGAAGACGCTGGAATGTCTGACAGTTTAATACCTTTTTTTCTTTGCACAAATCTCAGATCCAATTGTTTTCAAAAGGTATTTTCAGCTTTCTGAAAACACAAAATGAATACAAATGAATTGGAAACCTGTGCTGCCCCCGTGTTTCTGTAAGTAACAGCGTTTTGTTTTTTTTTGCTACATTTGCTGAGGGCGTGCTTTTATTTTCAGCCATTCCTTTGTGTTTATTTGTATGTAGGCGTCTGGCTTTATGTGTGCAAGGGCAGACAAAGACCTACAGTAGCCATGGCTATTGACTGTTAGATTGTGAGGCCTGGGCTGGACACACACACACACACACACACACACACATTATAGCACTTAGATGCAGCAGACAGCCTCGCATGGAGGGAGCGGACCCTGCAGAACCTAAAATGGCTTTAATAAGTTTTATAACAGAGACTCTGTCAGGCAGGCAGGGCACGTGTTGTCTGGCCTGAATTCTCTTTGCTTCGGCCTCATGCAGCCACTGCAGGTGACACAGACTGTGTGTGTGTGTGTGTGTGTGTGTGTTGTGTTGTGTTGTGTAGTGTGTGTGAGCCGCAGTACATGCAGAACGGTTGTGGTGTGCAGATTCTCTCTGACATGCAGTCACAATCACACAGCCTTATCTCTGCTCACCTTCTGCTGACTCCCCCAGGCAGCCAGCCCTGCTGTGTCCTCAGCTCCACCACAGCTTCTCCACGGCGTGTGTGTGTGTGTGTGTGTGCGTGTGTGTGTGTGTGTGTACACATCTTGTATGCATTTTGTGTGTTTGGTAGGGATATTTTTAGATTCCTTAAATGCTGCAGTGTATAATTTGTATAACAGCTACGTGCAAATTTTTGCGTGAGTGTGTATGTGTGTCGTTGCGTCCACCCACACATGTGTCTGGTATGGATGTTTATAGATGAATTTTGTATTTCTTTCATGCGTGTATGTGTGTGCGCACGCGCTCATGCACGTGTGTGTGTGTGTGTTTCTCCCAGCGAATCGTCTCCGTGTCGGAGTGTGTCCCCCTCCCTCTCTGCTTCACTGAGCTGACAGTGGGTCCAGGCTTTTCTCTCTCTCTCTCTCTCTCTCTCTCTCTCTCCCCTCCTGCCTCTCCTCCTCTTCCTCTCCTTCCCCTCCTTCTGGCATGGACGCCGGACATGTGGTGCAGCCAGACCGACCGAAAGATAAATGTGTCAGTGATTAAGTGATTTCGCTCTCGTCATGATGGAGAATAATATGGAGAGAAACGCTGCAGACAGAGCGGGTTGGAGACGGAGGATGGCAGCCCAGATGTGTGTCAGTCGAGGTGCTAATTCGCGGAGTTTATGTCCATTAATGTGAAAAGAGTGAGTGTGCAGGTGTAAGTCCATCTGTGTGTGTCGCTATGTTTCCAATGCAGCTGTCAGATTTTAAAGGTGCTATGTATAGCATTTTTTACACAACAATATATCATTGTCAAATTAATGGTGATACATTGGTGTAATTACTGTAAACAAACAAGGCTGTTGTCAAGACGATTGGTAGCCTCTGTCTCACACTAGTATGAGTGTTTCTCAAAATGAAGACCACATTTCCTGCTCCTTCCTGTCGCATAGAGGATGTTGCAACTTGCTCAGTTTACACTGGAAGAGCAGAGTCCTTCTTTCTGTTTTGTGCCAGAAAGCAATTCAGCAGATTTCCTTGCGAAGTCTCACACGATGTGAAATGTGATGTAGAGGCCGACAATCCTCTTGCTTTTTAGCGATAATCATACTCTCTCAAAATGAACGTGGTAAAGATGAATTGTGTAAAAAAAGCTACATGTAATGGCTTTATGGGAGGTTTTGAAACGTCAGAAAACATCAAATGTGAATTAGGAGTGTTTGGAGCAGTTGGTTCTATTTTATCAGCCAATATTGGCCATATTTCACCCTATTCGAAAATGAAAACAAAGAAATGCACTCGGCGCTGCAAACGACATTTCTGTGAGGTGTTGGACAGATATTGTACAGTGTCCATGTTGTGCTATTGTTACTGCGACAAGTGTGTTTCCATCGCTATTCATCACATCACTTCTTTAAGGACAAGAAAGGTTAGGAATGCTGAGAAAACTGTATCACAATTTTCCATTTCCATTCAGCCTTTGTAATTCTAGACACTCGCATTAAAATACACAGAGCCCGTGTGAGCGTGAGTCATAGTTTGAGTCTCAGTCCGAGTCCCTCTCTCTCTCTCACTCCCTCTTACTCTCTGCCTCTTATCTCATTATGTCTCTCTCTCTCTCTCTCTCTCTCTCTCTCTCCGGGAACGCCACGCATGTGTTTCTGCCCTCGCAGCATGATCCACGTCAGTACGCCACGGATGCGATCTGAAGCTACATCCGAGGCGTGTGTTTACATCGCACCTTCAAAGGGTGTGTTTGAGTGAGAGCGTCTACATTTGCATTGCTTCTTTCGCGGGGCGGCGTCGCTGCAGTTCGCCCGTTGTTGCGAGAACGCAGCCTCGCATGCGTGCCTCTTTTTGCCCTGTGTTTCTATGATCATGTTCACGCATCCCTTACGCTGTCACACATCTACCTGATAAATGAGCAGGTAAAGGGTTCAGTGTCTTGCTCGAGGGCTCGAGGGGATCTGTGAAAAGTGTTGGTCTTGTGACTTAACAATGCAATATATTACTCATTACTGGTTTCAAAAGGAATTCATGTACTTGTTCCTCCCTGGGAGCTTTCATTTGTTACACTATTCATCATATTACCTTTTTTTACACACGAATCATCAGGGAAACCAAATAATGTTGATATCCAATGTTCTTGTCACCCTTTTGCTCGATAAAATCAAAGTAGCAGTGAATACTTCCACCTGGAGGAAGGAAACTTTTCAGCCATTTCTCATCTAAACCAGCTCAGCATGTGAGGACGATGAGTAACTATGAAGAAAACGAACCGAGGAATACACCAAGTTGGATAATTCAACTTCATGACATTTAGAGGGGGTGACAAAGTAAAAGTCTCATTGGTAACTGTAATATTGTCACGGAAACTGAAATAGTAATTGTGATATAGTAATTACACTCCTTGTGAGGGAAAAGTAATGGTACTTTACACTGCCTCTGTAACCAGCAGGCCGTTGCACCAGCGCCCTTGTACATTGTTGTTGGCATGTCACTGTTTGCATGCATGAGTGTGTATGGACGAGAGAAAGTGTATGCATGTGTGTCTGTTAGCTACGGGCTAACGTGTGCGTTTATGCATCTGAGCATGAACCCCTCCTCCTCTACAGCTGCTGCTCTCAGGACAGTGGTTGGGAGGCCCTCCCCCCATCCCCTGACCCACCAATGAGCAGCAAGCCGTCCGGTCCTCGGAGGGAGACGGGGGCCTTAATCCCTCATAATTAGCATCGTTATCATTCTGGCCAAGGACGAGCAGCCAGACAGCCCAAAATACAGAGACAGCCAATTAAAACATACCGCACCCCTGACGGGCAGGCGGATCCTGCCGAGCCAGGATGCCCCGCATGCGCTCGCACACCCACACCCACCCTCATACTCTCTCTCTCTCTCTCTCTCTCTCTCTCTCTCTCTCTCTGTCACACACACACACACACATGCATGCCTGAAATGCACGGCATGATAGATCATCCTCCTTTTTAGGGCGGATGATCAAATGATGATGGAAGGGTGTGGAGAGAAAGGGAAGAGGAGAGGGATGGGAAGAGTGGACAGCAGCCTGGCCTGATATGACCCAGGGGATCTATAAATCTCGCAATAGACAGTTTTTCTATGTGCGGTTGTTTTTTTTGTTTTTTTTCTGATTTTCTCCCTTGCCTTTGCGAAGAGGCGTAATTGTGTCATGTGTGTTTCTGTGTGAGAGAGAGAGAGAAAACGAGAATGAGAGAGAGACAGAATTTGCATTTGTTTCTTCTCGTGGTCCCCCATATCTCAGTTCCCTTTGATTTGTGCTTGGTGCTTATTTTGTGCTGTGTGTGTGTGTGTGTGTGTGTGTGTGTGTGTGTGTGTGTGTGTGTGTGTGTGTGTAAATGTGAGCCTTCTTCTTCATGGTGAGTCTCTTCGTCATGGTCCCTGTCTGTCTCTATCTCCCTGGCTCTGTTTTAATAAAGCGTGAGGAATTGGATTAAAGGCAAAGGATTTTCTGCATGAATGCATTTGTGCATCTGCGTTTTATTTTTGTGCTGCCTCGCCATTTTCCTAGTTTTTTCCCCCCGTGGAGTGAAATGACTTCTCTCTCTCTCCCCACGCCTTTGGACATACATGTGCATGCGCGTGCGTGCGTGTGTGTGTGTGTGTGCTAGTGTTAGGATGTGGTGTTTGTGTAGCAGCCTCAGTCCATATTCTGAAATTCTGCATGCAGCTGTTAGTTGATGGCTGCGTCTCATTCCAGAAAAGCCTTTCTTCACCTCCGTGTCATTTCCTCGTGTGGGCAAACGCTCAGATCACCTGCGATGCGATGTGGCCCGTGGAGTCTCGCACTCTGTCCCCGTCTCTCTACCTCTGATTCCCCACGACTTGTCCTCCTCCCCCCCCTCCCCCCTCTGCTTTGCCTCGGGGTACGCCCCTCTGTGTGACGGCGGTTCAATCTCTGGGAAAAGGTCAGCGAGCGTTCTGGGTCGACACACAGGGCCCAGCGGAGCGAGAAACGCGAGGAACAGTCCTTTGGGCAACGGGGAGAGGGGAGCACATCGCTTAGAAATCAAGCGATGTCTGTGTTTACCTAGGCCTTGACAGGCCCGGCTGGCTCTGTCTGCCGAGAAGGCCAGGCCAAACTCACTATCAGCCCTTATCTGGCCTGTCTGATACACAAAGCCGCCGGTGATCCACACATATCTGTTAAATGAATGGAACTGTTTGCCAATTTGGTAAATGTCACAAAATATCAGTCAATTTCCACAGTATTTTGTGAGTTCAGTCACAAGGCAAACCCTCCCTGTTTCTCTTTCTCACTCCCTAGTGCCCCCGTTTACTCCCCCTGCCTCCCCCGTTCACTCTCTAGCTCTCAATTCAATTCACTTCAGCACAATTCAGATTCAAAATACACATAAAATCCCTCCTTTCCTTGCTTTCAGTGTGTGTGTGTGTGTGTGTGTGTGTGTGTGTGTGTGTGTGTATGCCTGCACAGTGTCTGATCAGTAGTCTATGTGGTAGTTGTTACAGTTTATATAGAAACAACACAGGTACTATCTAAATGAATGAATCTCTCTCTCTCTCTCTCGCTCTCTCTCTCTCTCTCTTCTGGCCAGTCCATCCCTCTGCCCCCAGTGCACGACGAAAAGCCCATGAAAGGCTTTCTTTCTGGGCAGAGTAGAGTCCTTTGAACCCCCCTCTTTCCACCTTAACCAGCCTCTGAGTTCCATCATTACCGGCCCCTAGAAGGGCCAAATTACACCAGAGTGACTTATTATCAGCTGTATCCAGGGAGGGGGGCAGAGGTTAGAGAGAGAGAGAGGTGGGCGGGGATAAAGGGAGATAAAGGGTGATAAAGGAGATGAGGGGGGGGTGTGGAAGGTGGAGGTTCTGAGAGGGGAAGGATCACATCGGTGAGGTGGAGATAAAGGGAAGGGGTAAAGATTACAAAAGAGATTGAGAGGCTGGGTTGAATGGAGAAAGTGGGTGGTGTGTGTGGGGTGTGAGAGGGAAAGAGAGCGAGAAAGAGAGAGAGAGAGAGAGAGGGAGGGAAGGAGGGAGCGAGAAGCAGACATAGATAAACACTGTCATTTACAGAGCCAGGCAGAGCTGTCCACTAATGGATGCATGATAGATGGCCGCTGAAAGTTTGCTCTGCCTCAGAGTTCCCAAAGTTCACATGTAGCTCCCATCCTTCACGTCTGGTGCCCTGCCAGTGGAAGCAGTGCATGATGGGATGCATTGCTTCCATCGGGATACTGTCTGAACCAGCTCTGCCGAGGGTCAGCGAGTTGTTTGTCCGCCAGTATCGGGATGTCGCTGCATCATTTTTGGCTTTTCGATACACCCTCATGAGAGCACTCGTATCGCATCGACAGAGTGGAGTCGTCGGCGAAGTGGTTTGACACTGCAGGAGCATTCCTAGAGCGCTGTGCTCTGGACCTCCAGAGACCCTCGCCGTGTCGTACACAAAGCTGAAGTAGACAGTCCTTTAGCAGACAGATGTACAGTGGGTTGGAACGGGAAGAGCGTGTGAGTGGGAGGAGGGCATGTAGAACACACCAACAAACAGAAATAGCCATCTCTCTGCCATAGATGACAGTAGCTCTCTGCGCAACACACCCACGAAGGAAAGCACACACACACACACACCGGTGTCTTTATTTCACCTACAGACAAACACATATTTTATCACGTATATGTTTGTGCCAACAACTTAAACTCATGATTGTGCGTGTCACTTTTAATTGGGTGAAGGATTAAAAGTATATATAGTATATACAGGGGTGCAGTAGGAGGGTAAACCCGCCTGGTATAGCGGCGCCTTATGATCCTCTCTTGACGGGACCTCATAGTTTACCCACCTTGTTCTTCCCCCGCTACATCCCTGTACGCTATGTGATGTGTATTTTTAGGACCGGAGAGCTGGCCTCCAACCAGCCCGAGGCTCGGCGTTTAACGATCCTTCGCGGTCCTTCAAGAGGCTTCACGCAAAAAGCACCCAGCTCCCCGGGTGAGCGCGGCCGCAAACTCTGTCAACTGCTGTCGAGAGGCAACTACAGCTCCTCCTGACTCTCTCTCACAAACACACACACACACACACACACACACACACACACGCTGCCATTTAGAGAGCGAGGCGACTCACGGATGATTTTCATTGTTATTCATGTATTAATTTATTCTCTCGCGGCAGACGTGAAGCGGGGCTGTAATATGCAGATGTGCGTTTGTTTCTCGATGGGAATTTTCCGGTCCACCGCCTCTAGCTGCCACTAATAATAAAGACAGGCAAGGTGGAGGTGGGAAAGGGGGAGAGAGAGAGAGAGAGGGAGGGTTGGACTTGTCAAGATCCCCCCCAGGTCTACGCCACCCCTCAAACAACCCACCCCCCTCCCCTAGTGCACACACACACACACACACACACACACACATACATAGACACACACAAACGTATGCAGGCGGTGACCAGGTGTGAGCTCGCCGTGGATGACCTTGTCCTTGACATGAAGGCGATCGTGTAGAGTTGTCCTCTCTCCGTTGTTGACAAGGCACCGGAGCAGCTGCAGGCCATTGCTGCTCCGTGTAGGAAACAGGGGGAGAAGCAGATTTTAAACTGGCTACACCTACTGTAACGAAGAAGCTAGCCAAACACACCACCACCCTGACTGATTGCTACCTGAAGCAAGCAGCAGTAAGCGGGACATCATCACATTTATCAGTGGTGTTGCCAAAAAGCGTTTCTCCTCGCCAGCATGCCGGTGAGCCCTGTCAACACCCTCATAGGAAAACAAATATCTCTGTTCCTCAGCTGCCGAACAGCAAATGCACTATCTATGTTTCGCCTGATCGAGATGCTCGCTGTGCGGAGTGGACTCTCTCGGTAAGAAAACGAGCAGTCGAACAAGCTCACAGTGTCACAGCCAGAGAGAGAGACCCTGTTAGCAAGCGATGCTGCGGCTCTGAGACGTGTGATTGTTCTCAGCGCGTCGCTAGCGTGCCACCGGGGGTCTCGTTCCTGTCGGAGGGTCACTGCCGTGTTGGAAGAGTAACGGTGTCAAGGACGAGATGCTAAAAGAGGAGCGAAGGATCCACTCTATTTTCCCTTCCCCAGTGGATTTACATGAGATGCTAACCCCGCCCCCACCCCTCACCCATTTCCAAGGGTGATTGACAGCTCGTGGAATAGCTACTGGAGGAGAGAAAGGAAGAAGAGGCCCCATGAGAGTTCATATGGAGCTGGATCAAAGTGGGAGCCAATCACACCTCATCTCAATTAGAGAATTATCTAGAGGAGAGGAAGGAAAGAGAGAGACATGTGACTTGTAAAAAGAAAGAAAGAAACTTAGGGGGTTAGTGGCTCATCTTGGAAAAAAATAACGTTGTTGTGACACGACTGGTGGTGGTGGCTTAAAATATGATGCAGTGGTAGGTAAAAAGTTGGGTAAGGTATGATCTCCAGTTCGAGGTTATTATGAGGAAAACCACCAATACAAAACAAAAAAATATATGTTTCAGGAAAGTATTAATTTCTGCTCAGCTCTGATCTCAGCAGCTCCTTTTGAGTGAGCGTGAGCCGAGTGGGGGACAGCTGCTCGGTGGGGGGGGGGGTTGGCATCACCACCGCCTCCTTCACAGTGGGTAAACGAGGTGGGTTTCCCCCCCTCCGCTAACACGCCGGGCCCTGCCAGTAAACAGACTGTAAACACAAACACCATCCATCATGCGTGTTGAGCTCTCTCGCTCTCCTCGGGAAACCGCCGGGGCACACATGGCTATCTGCAGCCTGAGACCCCAGGCATGCGCCCCGGGCCTTTCGTCCAAAGCCGCGGCGAATCGGGCGCAGTCTTCACCAGGGGCCAAATCTGTAGCGTGTAATTAGCTTTTAATCAGCAACCTCGTTCAGGCGAGCAGCAAAGATTACCCACGGCCTGGGCTCTGCTTAAAATAAGCATTCATAAATGCATGTGAAAGCCTCTGACCCGTCGCAGCCAGTCACACACACACACAATACTCTCTCTCTTATGCCTCTCTCTGCTGCTAAGCCCCTCTCTCTCTCTTTCCCCCCATCTCTCTCTTCCTCTGCCTCATTTCTGAATTTGTTAACATTTCCAAGGGATGTTAATCCGTCCTGTTTTCTCGGGGATAAAAAAGGGGGAAGGTGCGGGGAAACTGGGTTTTGATGGTCAAGTGAAACTGACACGCGAAAAAACGCCCAGAAAAACAATACGCAGGGACCGTTGGGGAGAGAGATGATCACATGCGAGCCTGACCTTCGCCACGCCTCCTACGTCGCGAGGGTCTGTTTGGACTAATCCAATATGGAGCGTTTAAAGTTGAGCTCCCTTATTAAAAAGCTGCTTGGGGTTCGAGAGCGTAACATTTTAGATGAGCTCGCCTCGTCTAATCCCTGCCTCTCTCTCTCTCCAGGGGCGAGCCACAGCCTTTATGCCGGTAATGAAGTGCAGTGAGATGAAAGCCTTTTTAATGGGATTTGGTTAAATTGGGACACAAATCATAAAGACAGGGAAGAGGGGAGGAAAAAACACCTCCTCGTCTTCGCAGCCAACCACATTGTTATTTCTGCTCTCGTTGCAGTCCTCGCTCGCTGCCGTTATTTTAACGAATACGTCAAGTTCCTCTTCCTCCTATTGGCTGCAGGAAATGTCAGTCACGCCCTTCCTTATGGCTTTATTGCTGCCCGCCGTCCCTCTGTTCCTCCCGTTCAACTTTCCCGACCGCCGGTGTAATTTTCCCCTTGGCTCGTTCCTCCTCGCTCTCATGCCCGCAGGCCTTATTCCCTGCTGGTTGACATTAAACGGGAGTGAATCTGCAGTATGTTACAGAGTGAGTGGGTGTACCGTGTGTGAGTGTGGATGGATGTGAGTGACAAGGCGGCGGGTGGGTGTCTGGTGGCGGTAGAGGTTGGTACACTTCTAATATGATGATCCAGCTGTGCGATGTCGTGGCTGTGTGTGTGCTGCAAGAGACTGTGTGTGTGTGTGTGTGTGTGTGTGTTAGAGCATGCTCTCGGTACCTACCTTACATCAGGACATTGTGTCGTGTGTAGTAGACAGTAGCGCAGTAGAGAGAGTGTGATGTTGCTGGAAGTTGAGAAACAGAGCCAGCAGCCGCAGGCAGTCTCTTTCTTCTGTGATCTGGAAGAAACTGCAACACACACACACACACACGTGCACACACACACACACACACACAGCACACCAGAGACTGTAGCTTTATTGAAGCACCGTGGCAACCCAAATAACAGTAAAAGGCACATAATATGGTCACAGAAGTGTACATACAGACTAAAATACTACGCTCCATACACGCCGCTTCAGACGAGGAAAAATGGGATTAGCTTGCGAAGCGTCGGGCCCCGCAAGAGCCAGTGTGTGTGACCGGGTCAGCGTCCAGCGGCGCTCGGGCCGGCCAGCGATCCTGCTGCTGCTGTGATGAGTTTGGCTCATGACCTCCTCGGGGCCGCGCTGCCATATTGGCCCCCCGCTTATTGTTCTGTCAACAGCATCTGTTGGGCCTGATAACAGGATTAGACCTGCCCCCTATAGGCCCGCCGGATTAGGCAGGAAGACCTACGCGTATCTTTTTTCCACGTGCATGTGTCCACGTGTGTGTGTGTGTGCAATGCAATTATAACTCAAAGCCAATCCACTCTATCTTAACTTATACCACAGCACAAAAGGGATGAGATCAGCTCTCATCCTCGTGTTTTCTACCCTCAATAATGTGTTTCCATTTCCTTTATTGCACAGAGCCTACACACTTTAGCGGTTCGGCCATGTGGAATGTGCTCTTAAGCGCAGTGTGCACTACGTATGATTATCCCCATCCGTGGATTGAAGGTCGTGTCAAGGTCCAGTAGTGTGTCTCTCATGCATATTACATGGTTCTCGTCCCCTGTGTGTCCCGCACTACACACACGGTCCTGGTTTCCTAGGTAATAAACAGTTCCTGGGTCAGGGACGCTTCGCGCAGGGGGAGATGAATTAGATTTTCATGAGAAGTAAAGCCGCGATGATCTCTGTCTGTCAATCCCATCGCCTTGTTTGTGCAGTGGTTTTTTCCTTCCTCCGCAGAGTCATTTATCAGAGGGTTATTGCAAATGACGGAGCACGCTAGTGCGTACCAGACAGGAAACACACACACACACACACAGGTCCAGTATGGCTTTGGCACCTGCGCTGTGTGAGGGAGGGGCAGACAGGCAGACAGGCAGGGCACGATCCCAAAATACACAGTGGAAATCTCGCAGGAGCGTGACAACGACATTCCCCAGCTTCCTCCGCTTCCCCGCCGGGATACCCAAATCCCAATTCCTCTCCCCCACGTTTTCCCCCCAGAGGGAGAAGACCTGTGGAAGCGGCCATGCTCCCGCGACATTCCTGGCCAAGCCCCCGGGACCGACCGATCTGTTTGGTTCCACTTGACCCAGGAATTTAGCGGCGGTTGGTATTATAGGCAAGAAGAGAAGCTCTCTGCTGCCTGGAGACGAGCTTCCATCGGTGGCTCAGAAGTAAGACTAGGCTGGCCTCGGTGAAAAAGAGGCTGAGGAAAGCAGTAAATAAACTAGCTGTCAGTCACGTACCACTCTTCATACTCTCTTCCCTCCAACGCCCCTCTCATCTCCATCCCACTCTCCTTCCAGAGCTGTAATCAGAGGCAAGACCTCCGACTGCTTAAAAGATGAAGCCTTCCTGTTATGACACGCTCTCAGACCCACGCTCCTCGCCCCCCCACCCTCCCACATGCGCGTCACCGCGAAAAAAAGGATTTGAGGCGTTCAAGAAGAGCGGCTTTTCCATTTCCCCCTTCCATCTTGGCTCGTCAGCGGCTGCGTTTAAAATGGCTGACAGATGTCGCGGTGAAGTGCGGTGATTGGTGGAGTACAGTGCGCCGCTGCTACCCTGCCGCGTCGGGCTGCACCGTTCATTTCCCCCCAGCCAGATTAATCAGACGCTCTTCAGAAGAGGCCACTGGTCGCTGTGCCTTCATCTCACGCTCTCCGGCAGAGCAGGGGAATCGACTGAACAACTGGCACAGAGATATGGTATTAATCTCCCCTGCCCTCCCAATCCCCCGGGCCAACCGGTGGGTCCTCACACTGAGCACACACACACGTATTACCAAAGTACAATATATGTTTTAACCCATAAAGCATTCATCCATCCTCTGTACTGCAGGTTGGGAAGAGTGAAAACTCTTTCTCTCACTGTGCTGACTTCAAATGAAATAATACTGAGAAGAAGCTATTCCTCATTTAGCGAGGGAACCTCCAGACCCCCCCTCTGGGAACCAGCAGTATCGGGGAGTTTGACTTGACTTGACTTGTCCTCAAATGGGTTCATGCTCAGACTCTAGCTCAAATAAAATGTTTGAAGTGTGTTTTCTATTTAGGTTTGGCTTGACTATAAGGGATCTCAACGTCACTCTGATGTGTGGTTTGGACAAACAGCCCAGCAGCAGCAGCATTTGGTCACAAAGTGTGGTTACATTGTGTTTACAGCATAATGTAGTAAGTGATAATATACCTGTGGTTCCTATCCATGCCTTCATTCAGGTGACATTATTATTATTAGCATTATTATTAGCATTATTATTATTAGCATTATTATCATTATTATTATTAGCATTATTATCATTATTATTATTATCATCATTATCATCATTATTATTATTATTATTATTACTATTAGCATTATTATTATTATTACTATTAGCATTATTATTATTATTATTATTATTATTATTAGCATTATTAGCATTATTATTATTAGCATTATTAGCATTAGCATTGTTATTATTATTATCATTATTAGTATTATTATCATCATTATCATCATCATTATTATTATTATTATTATTATCATCATTATCATTATTATTACTATTATTATTATTATTATTATTATCATCATTATCATTATTATTATTATTACTATTATTATTATCATCATTATCATTATCATTATTATTATCATAATTTTATGAAACCGATATATGAAGATACTATTATACATTATTATTTTACATAATATGACATCATGTAATCAGCTGGCTGTAATTTGTTTTACAAATAACCACATTGTGGTTTCAATAGCCTGGTTGAGACATACACACACACACACACACACACACACACACACACTGCTGGTTTATTTTTTATTTGGTTTGGTTTAAGGGAGAGGGGGAGTGTGCCGTAGCCCTGATAAAGGGAGCTTGATATCCTGTCTCTCTCTCTCTCACTGTCTCTCTCTCACTGTCTGTCTGTCTCTCTGTCTCTGTCCCTCTCTCTCTCACTGTCTGTCTGTCTCTCTGTCTCTGTCTCTCTCTCACTGTCTGTCTCTCTCTCACTGTCTGTCTCTCTCTCTCTCTCAGACAGAGCGATTCAGACGCTCCGTTTTGCAACTTGAACAAAAAGCTGCCGTTTCCCTCTGCCTGTCTCGCTCCTCTTCCTCCCCGTCTCTCCCCTGACAGCACCCGTCTATCTATCTATTGTCTCGGCATCACATTGATTCCCTGTCACTCCTTCTATCTATTATTCCAACTCTTCTGTCTGTCAGTCTCTCTCTCTCTCTCTCTCCACACTGTTAGCCTGTTTCTGTCAAATCGTTTTCTATTCTGTTTCCTTTGCGACGGCCCCCGCTCTTTTTGTCCCGACACTTGCTCTGTCTCTTTTTAACAGGCATTTTATCATATAACCACATCTGTCTCCATTCGTGCACACCCCCCCCGGGCATGTGTCTGTCCCGGTCCTCTTGATGATGTCACACACACACACACACACACACACACACACACACACACGTGCGCAGATGGTGTGCAGGTGTAAGATGTGACATAGTCCAGATAACAGGCCGTAACTTCCACCGGTCCAGCCTGCAGTATATAGCAGCCCAGGTTGCATTCCAGTGACACAGTTCATTCCCTCTCTCTCCCTCTCCCTGTCTTCATGGCGCTATTGTTTCTTCCTCGCTCGTCCTTCCTCGTGTGTGTGTGTGTGTGTGTGTGTGTTGATTTGTGTCTGTCTGTCAGCGGGCCCCGTGGTGCCGTCTGCCTCTGAGAGGAGTCAGTAAGTCACTAAGCTGACCTGTGGCAAGGCAACGAGACAAGTCATGCATTATGCTGTCGATTCTGCAATGCCAGTTTTTAGTGTGTGTCGAACTTTCATGTTTCATGTGGTTTTAATGTAATAATACATAAAAAAAAAAAAGCCTCATGCTTATATGGTAGTGACACACTTACGCATGCATTCACACTGGCCGCTACGTAGTTTGTTCTCCCTGTGTGCATGCATGTGTGTGTGTGTTTGTGTGTGTAGCAGATTGTGCTCAGTCCAACAGCCCCTAGTCAGAGTGGGGCTGTCTCTGCTCGTCAGCATTAGACACCCGCGCCGCCCTGATCCGCCCCGACAGTCAGCCACAGGAAACGATGGGACATGAAGCCGCCCACAGGACCCATGTGACCCAGGGTGCTGAAAGGGGAAGAGGGGGGTGGGGGTGGATGGATGAGGCGGGGGGGGAGGGCGGGGAGGAGGAAGACAGCGAGGCGATGTGCCCTCACAATTGTAGAGGCAAGAGACCGTGGCCCTGCCTGGCACGGCACAAACAGGACACAAACACCTTGGCACGCAGGCATGATGACACACACACACACACACACACATAGTGACATACTGCGCAGGCCACGACTGCTGTGATATTTTATCCGGCTGAATGGCAGTGACATGAATCTCAGCATGCCTGGCACCAGACCTGTAGGACCGCGCCATTGTCTTCCTCTCCACATGCCTACGCCTCAGCTGCTTCAACCAAACACACACACACACACACATACACACCTGTGCTGGAAAAATCGGCATTGTAACAAATGTTTAATATTGAGTTTTAAAATCGTATTTTTCTTAAAACAGGAGAAAACAAATCTGCCAATGGGATGAGAAAACGTCTGTTGACGGTTTTGGTGAGCTAATTTTGTGTTTGGTGTATTTATAGCTGTTGATGATTGTTGTGTATATTTTAGGAAACTAAATGAAATAGCAAAATATTAATATCTCAAAACTGAGGAATGTGACGTATCTCTCCTCCGGGACCCCAAACTGCAAAGCGGAGGGCAAGGAGGTTTTTTCTTCAAAGCCCTGACCCCACAGCCTCACACATTTATGGGCCTTTTTTTTTTTTTTTTTTACAGATTTTCCAGGCCTACCCCTCATATTTCCAGAGCAGAATGAAACCCCAGTGTTTCCACTGGGCCGTCCGTCGCTCAGTGCATACCTCTCACTGGCTTTCTTCAATATCCTCTCTCATCCCTTTTAGATTGAATCCCTCACGTCTCCAGTCTCGTCTCTTTCTCCCCTTTCTCTCTGTCTCTCTTTCCATCCTCCCTGGCTGATGGTCCTCCACCCCCCCCCCCCTTGCTTCCATAGTGTCATCTTGTGTAAACTCGTGCCCCCGTGGCTGCCAGGGAGCTGCTTTGCTTCTCTCTGTCATTCTGTTTTCATTGGACTGTTTTTCCAGCTGCACTTTTCTTTTTTTTTAGATGTGGCGTACTGTAACCGCACCGAAACTGCAGGAATATCTCTTCGTGGCGGTCCCCCCGCTGCAGTTGTATTTACACCGCTGCTGGTTCTGAAGCACAGGAGCCTTGTTCAACATACTGGACATGTCAACCGCTGTGCCACTGTGATGGCTATGGCTCATCCTGTCCATAAACAGATAGAAATGGCAGCCCACGTGTGCCCAGAGATGGTGCAGCTGTTACAGCCTAGTGCCTCGGGAACACCCCCTTGCCTGCTTTCACTTTACTCATGAGATATGATAAGTCACTAACTACACACTCCATCATCACTGGATTATTGTATTATTTATTGCACCCAAAGCCACAATCTCTTTAGAGGGGAATGCAACACAAATATAGTTGTAAGGGGCGTGCACCGCTCGATGTGTTTCAGCTTCCCGTGTTTAATCCACTGTCAGAAATAAGCAGCCGTTTGTGTTTACCTCACTTTTTTGCTGGTTACCATATCCAAATGAAAGTCTGGTTTAATGGGTTTTCTTTTCAAGCCTCAAGGCAGTAAAAAATAGGATGGTTTGAAAGTGTGTGTGTGTGGACTTCTTTGTAGACATGTTTTTGTATTAACAGCCCCGGGACGCTCTAATCAGTATTTGCGAACGAAAGAAAGAAACCAGGAAAAGCAAAACCGGAGCGTACAGCCCGGAGCCGCTCCACTGGTAATGAGCAAGAGATTGATTTGTGGCTTCATGCGATTGTCTGTCCAAACTTTTCAAATGAGCGTCCTTCCTGTTACAGCAGAACGATAGAGATGTCACTCATCCCGGCCGTTGTCACAGTCGTCTTTTCTATCTACTCACTACAGATTTAAATTGGAATAAATGACTTTCTCTCATCTAATTCTCTCGTCTAATAGTCGTGAGACGTCTAGCACACGAGAATAACATATTTCAAAGCTGCAGTTCAGCGGTATTCCCCTTTAGATCCTCTTTTATGTAGCAGAAACAGCTGAAAAGAACTTGAGTATGTATAGTATACGCTCCTGTAATTACAGTTCCAAGGTAGTAATTAAGGAATAAAAGTACAATCCAGAATTATTCCTTCATTCTACTGGGATATAGTCTACCACACTGAGGCAAACTATGATGTGGGTAAACTATGAATCTCAGTAATAAATCTTGAAAATACCCTATTTTTCATGATTATGTGTTATTATATAAGCAATATAAAACATATAAAACAGTTTTAGGATCTGTTTTGAATCAGAGTTTCTCAACTTTTATTTTGGAGCTATACTGACACGGGCTTTCAGTGTTCAAGGTGCATCAACGTCTGTTCAGTTCAAGTGTTTGCTGGTTGTCTTTAGGCAAAATCCTTCATTTTGAAAATACCACACAGAGAAACACGGAAATAAAAAAAACTCTCCGTTCAGCCAATCCTTGGACGGCGTCGCACAGCTAACGGTGCTGTTTCAAATTCCAGGTGGTGCACGGCTCTCAAATGCCTCGCCGCTTTGGCCATAATTGCGCCATTTTGACTGCATGCACCCCGCCATGTTCAATTCCGCATGAAGCATCAAGCGGGCATTAGGATCCCCACCTGCCTTTCATTCCCCTCAGCCAGCCGGTTACCGCTCCACCTGATCTGTTGCACTATGCTTCACCTCCTCCTCCTCCTCCTCCTCTTCCTCCTCCGCTCCTTCATCTTCCACCTGTGAACCCAGTCTAGTGATGACACACTGATGATTTATTTATGTTAGGGAACCACTCTCACTCTCTCTCTCTCTCTCTCTCTCTCTCTCTCTCTCTCTCGCTGTCTCTTCTCGTGTTTGTCTGTCTGTGAAACAGTATGTGACAGTGATGCTAAATGGGGCGTCCTCTCTCCTGTAGTGTTGAGATGGAATGTGCAGGTGGCAGAGCTCTCTCACACACACACACACACACACACACACACACACACACACACACACACCTCCTGCAGTGAGATGACAGTCTCCCTGCTCTGGGGTTAACTCATATGAACTAGGTATTTGATATGCAGTGCCCCATTTTTTTTAAAGGAGTACACCGAGTTTTTGCAGATTGGCTCATTGGTCAACTGACCTGATGAGAACACAGACACCGAAAACATCCACGTGTCCCTCGGTTCATCACTCGCTCCGGTGCTGCATGCTAACACTTTAGCATGCTCTGTGTTGAATGACGATAATGACACTAGCATTATCCACAATGAAATATCATCAACTCAATAGAACCTGATGTGGTCGGGTTTATTTTTGGAACTATTTCAGCGGAGCGACGTATTCATCCGCTGTGCAGACGTGTGATTTTTAGCTGCCTCGCCGTGTTCACTTCCTATGGAAACAGAGAAAGTAGATCCTGGTAGTTCAAAAGACTATGTTGTTTTTACAGCAAGTTCATTGATAGATAGATAGATAGATAGATAGATAGATAGATAGATAGATAGATAGATAGATAGATAGATAGATAGATAGATAGATAGAAAGATAGATAGATATATTGTCATCACTCAATCTCTACCTTTAAAGACAGACTCTAGGAATCACCTCCAGCTTATGGGACCGGGTGTCTCGCATGGTCACCCATCAGCTTCTTCCTTTCTTGTCCACCCATCTCTAAATTACTTGGCCTCCCCTCTGTCTCCCGACTGTCAACCCTCTCAGAGCTCCTCCGGTCCCCTGTCGGTCTTTCTGTCAGTTAGTTAGTTAGCTAGTCTTTCTGTCAGTCAGTCAGCTAGCCGGCCAGGCCGTTACGCTCTGAAGGTGTTCCCTCCAACGCTCTTCAATTCATTTGTTTGTTTGGCAGGGAGAGAGGTGGGACAGAGGTGGGGGGAGACAGCGAGAAAACAATCTATCATCTCAATATGGTTGGAAGGTGAAAAAGGTTTTTTTTTTTGTTGTTGGTTGAAAATGTACATTCTGTTCATTGCTTTGGCGATATTGTTTCAGATAAACAGTCAATTAAGACGGAGAGAGAGAAAGATGTTCATTTAGAGAGAGAGAGACCTTAAAGAAATATAGAGAGAGAAAGGCAGAGTTTAGAGAGAAAGAAAAGAAAGATTGAGAAAGAGAAAGCCGATAGTTTAAAGAGAGTGAGAAAATGAGAGAGAGGCCGAGAAAGAGGAAGCTGTTAGTTTAGAGGGGGGGGGGGGGGGCGGGGTCTGGGAGAGAGAGAGAGTGAGGGAGAAAGGAAAACTGTGAGTTTAGAGCGAGGGAGCGAGAGAGAGAGAGAGAGAGAGATGGATGGGTGGCTATTTTCCTCCTCTGCTGCTGCCAGTCATTACCTAGCAGGCCCGCTGCAGCAGGTTGGCAGAGCGGGCTCTAATTGAGGAGGCTGGTGGCTCGGAACAGCAGAGAGAGAGAGAGAGAGAGAGAGAGAGAGAGAGAGAGAGAAGGGCAGCTTGCTTTCCTCCTCGCCTTTTCATAAATGAGCCTGTCACTCATTACTTGGCAGGTCTGGGATCAGAAAACGTAGCAGCGTTTGGCATCGCATTTGCATTTGCTGGGCATACTGTAAATCTGTGCATGTCGAGTGTCTCGTCCTGTTTGCGGCGACCTCGCCCGACAGCGACCGGCACCGTGATACGTACGCTGTGAAGTGAGTTTCCGGCGGCACCGTGATACGTATGCTGTGAAGTGAGTTTCCGGCGACCTCTGTCCGGTGACGGTAAATCAGACGGTGGTGTAAGAGTCGCAGCGACACACTCCTGGATGTAAACCGACTGCGATAAATGTTGAGTATGTGCAATAGCAACACATCGATATCCATTAGCCCAGAGGAGTGGCAACAGTGTGTGTGTCTTGTATAGTAAATCACCCCCACCATACACACCCACACACACACACACACACACACACACACACACACACACATCAAAAGCAGCTGTGTCATTCTCACTGCACACCCCCCGCCACATATTGGAAAAGCGGAGAGGTGGACATTACGAGACAAGTATTGATCCCGTGGCAGATGCTGCTACTGAGAGAGACAGCTGAATGAACTTCACGTCAACGGGGGGGGGGGGGGGGGGGGGGGAGAGAAAAGGCTCCTGGACGCCCGTCGCCGCCGTTAACGACCGGTGTGAGGAGAACGCCTCGGGAGAGATGCCAACGCTACAAAGGTGTCACGGCCGAGTCAGGCTTGCCTAGCGCCGCTGTCATCCTCTCAGGTGACAGATTTCTCCCTATTCCACACTTCCTCTTCCTCCCCCAACCTCCCCCACCCACCCTCTGGTCTCATGCCCTCGCTGTCACGCTGTCCCGGAGGCGCCCACCACCACCGAACACCCCCGGCCAACCCTGCCCACCGGGGTGACAGTGCCAGCATGCTGCAGCACACGCTCTGCATGATAATTACAAGCCACCCACCCTCCGCTGTACTTTCCCGCCCTTGACCGCATACACACACACACACACACACACACACACATATATATAATGAGAACAGTGAACAGTGCACATGCTATTTGCACACTGATACTGCCATTTTCTGTACATATGGAACCTCCATCTGTTTGGTGAACAGCTAGTAATGCACATATCAAAAGTCTGCACATTATGTACATGTTACCTACAGTGTTTGAAAAGGTGCATGTTTTTTTTTTTCAATGCACATCTGCACACCTTCACTCCCTGTGCATCCTTCTGCAGGCCTGTTTATGTGCATATGTTTGTTTTTTCCCCCTCTCATTTACTATATGTTGATATTTTTGAATGCACATATTTCATTTTTTGGTATAATCACACATCGTACATATCATCTTTTTCTTCATCTCAGTAAGTTCTACTGCTCCTATTTCACTTCTTGTTATCCTTTATCTTATTGTACACACACACACACACACACACACACACACATCCATGCACTTTCCTCCTGCTTCCCACAAACAGGCCGTCCTCTCACGCTGCCGAGGCTGGTTAGCGGTGATCAGTGGCTGCGGAGCCCAGAAAAGAACAGAGTATAGTGCAAATTTGCAGGACTTGAGTGTGACAGCTTGACCTTCTCCTCGCTCGAGGGTCCGTCACTCATCACCATAGATACTTGGCGCTCGGCAACCCAGTAAATAGCATTAATATTAACAAAGTCCACCGCTGTTAACTGCAGACTCCCCCCCACCTCCCCCCGCGAAAAAGAGACAATCCTGCTGGATCGTATTTGCTCTGCCCGGCTGACCTGACGTACTTTGTGGCCGTCACACTATGGCAACTGGAAATGACTGCAGAGAACCTTGATGCTATGTTTGGTTCGACAGGATGAGATTGGTCTGTGACATGGTGTTAACGCGTTAGCGCTATTAATGTCTTAATCTACCTCAAACTGTTAGTCTGTCACCTGTCTGGGTGCAAAGAAGGAGACACTGGAGAACATCTGCTCACCCTGGGTTAGGCCATGCACTGCAAACAACATCCATCTCAGCAAATCATTAGAGTTAGTATCAAGTCTAATTTTAAACAAGTGAAATGAGGTGAGATTATCTTCCCCACTGGCTCCCTGATCGCTTTTGACAAAACCTGGGGGGATTGATCCAGCTCACCTCTGTGCTGACATTTCCAAAATGACATTGATTGGCCCAAGGGGGCGCTGCAATCACAGCTCAGGATTAAAAGAAAATGTAATCACCAGTCAGTCAGGTACATTTCAAAAGGTGCGCTCCACTGAGAGGATGGTGGTCCCTCTTCAGTTATTTGTGTCCAACGCACAACCAAAGAGGGGACACGCAGTATCTGTTTCTGATTGGCCCAGAGGTGGACTGCATCATTCATGGATGGGAGGGGGAGGTATGTTTACTGTTGCCTTGTTTCACTTATTTTGAGAAAAATAAGATTTTAAGACTAAATGTCTTGCTAAGATGGATATTATTTTGATGTGAAGGTCTATTCCCACGGCTGTGAAGTGGCCATCTTTAAACATATAGAACAAATAGGCTAGAACAAATCGTGTTGGCGGAGGCAGGCTGGTGTAGAGCTGGGAGTCATTCCTGTGTCTCTAATTAGCCCTGGCTCTGGTGTGCCAGCGGGCCGACGGTTGGCATGAAGCAGTAGGAAAGGCCCAGCTGCCCCTGCGTCCTCCCCTCTGCCCCAGGGAGGGGGGGAGGGGGGGTGTCCAGGTCCACTGCTGCCTCTTCCTACCCGGACCTGAAGCCCGGGTAGGAAGAGAGAGGTATAGCTCAACAATCTGTTGGAGGTAATAGTTTGTGTTTGAAAGAGACTCTCCCATCTGTGTCTGACTTCTCTCACTTCTCTCTGACACGTACTATCTGTTACTCCTCCTTAGTAATATGTTGTGAGAACAGTTGTTCAAACTATGACTTGAACAATAATAAAGAGGCCTTTCTTCCCCCACGCCGATGATAATCCTCATGAGCACAGCAGTACCGGCAGGCGTTTCTGCCGGGCCAGCAAGTGCACGAATGCAAAGAGGGAGGGCGAGCAAAGGAAAAGAGCAACAAGATGAAGGCAGAGAGAGACAGAGAGAGAGGCAAGAGTAAGATTAGATGGATACACAGCTTAAGGAGAAACTAGAGAGAGAGAGAGAGAGCAAGCAGGAAGGGGAAGGAGAGAAGGGGAAGTGAACTGAGAGCGGGAGGAAGGCGGAGAGGGAGCAATTTAATGCTGTAATTAAGTTCCTGATAGCACCCTGGGAGATGTGCTTTGGCCTAGCTCCAGGACAGCTTAGCATTGCACCAAGGCTCTTCAACCCACAATCTATGCTTTCACACACACACACACACACACACACACACACTCACACACTCACAGTTTGAACAAACCGAAATTTAATACGAGCAGACTCCCTGTGCTCTCAGGCCAATGCCCGAATCCCCGATAGCCCGGAATATGCGTCAGCTTCAAAAAAAAAAAAAAAGAAAATCATGCAAAGACAAGAAGAGACACAAAGGGGGGAGCAGACAGCCAAGAGATGGCTGTGAAAAACCATCACTTGCAGTCACACTCGGTCTCGCTCCCTCACGCACAGCCAGGCACATGAGGCAGCTGCCTCGACAAGCACACGCAAATAATACACACTTATGATAGCGAGGCTTGAATGAAACAGTCCTTATCTCCCCCGTCTCAGAAAATAGTCTTCTTGTTGTTCCTTCAATGCACAATGCTCCCATGCCTCTGCTCAGCTTTTCAAGGTCTCCTCTACTGCACATTGCTTCCCACTTCCCCAGCCTACACTGCTGTGTGACAGGACACGCAAGTGATGGAAGCGTTATCTATTATAGTGTTGACCTGCGAAAAACAAGTGACAACTCTGCCAAGGAGGCTCCCGGGGAGAGACCCCTTGTCTAAAAAATTGCACGGGGGGTATGAAGACTGGAGGGGGAAAAAAACAACAGCTAATTTCCCCATCTGTGCTGTCTGTTCAGGTTAAAAGGCGACCAATGACTGGAGAAACGAGAGGGAGAGGGGGGGAGATAGAGGAGAGAGAGGGAGGGAGAGAGAGAGAGGCAGAGAGAGAGAGAGAGAGAGATCAGGCAATTACACCCCCCCCTCCTCTCCAGCAGCCCCATTCCTCGCCTACTTCAGGCCAAGCGGAGCAGCAGCAGAAGCAATAGGATTTTAATTGAGGATAACGCGCATCAGTAGGATCCGAGGTTTGCCGAGGATTGGTCACCAAAGACGAAAAGGGATAAAGGATCGCAAAGAAAGAGTTCCTATTACAGAGACTGGACTGGGGAATCGGAATCGGACTCCGATACATTCGAGGCTGTTACAACTCCGGGACACCCCCCCCCCCCCACTGTGCACCTGTGCGTCTTTGCATGTCCTCTTTCTCTGAGGATATAAGTGCGTAAATTTTTTTTACCATTTTTACGCACGGTGAAACGCCGAGCTGGAGAGAAGTGTACTCGGTCCTGGACGCACGATGCTGATCGGTAAGTGTTGAACACCTACAGTACTCCACTCGGTACCGGTGATGATGTGGCTGCGCTGACTAATCCCTGTAATACATTTTAGAAGGATACTATAGACATATCACAGCTTAAGGATATTATAGGAATGTTATAGTGACACCATAGGAGGTAAACAATACCATAAAGTACGATAAGGTTACTATAAATTGATTATTGACTGCGACAGATAACTATATGTCCCCATAAAGAATATTATAGGAATATTATTGTGTTTATTTTCCATTAGGGCGCGCAAAGAGCGTTCAGAGTCGCGTGAACGGTGGTCGATTGAAATGCTAGTGGACCTTATAAAAACACATGGTTACGTGAACACGGTTATGTATTCGTTCAAATGTCTATATACCGCTGACCTGCTTCGATAGGACTGATGAAACAGTATCGAAGTCATACGGAGCGCAAAGCAGATCCCCCCCAAAAAAACAAATGTGCGCCACCTGACAAGTGCCGAGTTGCGGACACCTCAACTCCACATCATCGTTTCGTCGCTAGGCTGAAGTGGAAGTTGATGTGCGTAGTTTTATTTTTTTTGCAAAATGAATATAAGTCTAGATTCACTCTGACATGTTCTGAAATATAAGACCTGTGACGCCGATTCAAAAAAATATATTACATCAGTGATTTCTTGTGGACCGGAATATGATTTCTTTTTTTTAAAGCTTATTTCCTTTGATCGTCTCTGTCCAATAGTGTTATATATTTTTTTTATATTTTTACAAGTTAAAAGTTAGAAAGCATCCTCGTGCCTCCACACTTATGAACACATAATGAACAATATACAGAAATATATCATATGTGTCGGTAAACTCGAATCTTCTATCACCATTATTCACGTGAGCTTGCAGGAAGTAAGAAGAAATTTTATATTATGAATTGATTGCGCAATCATTAAATCAGCAATATTGACCTGCGTTATGCCATTATGCTCATGAGGAATAGGGCCCGCTGTAAATAGGGTCGTCTGTAAAGACATTTTCATATCTATGCTCAGTAACATAAAATAGAGTCAGATCTGTTTCTGCTGATTTTCCAATGATCTATCAGACAATTACGTGTTCATTGGTTTCCATTAATCAAATTGACCCTCTTGCCATTTACCTATATTTGAGTATTGGGATTCAAGGAATGAGTCGTTTTTTTCCAGCTTTGGTATCTAATGATGCAGGCTACTTCAAACAAGGTGAAAAAAAGCAATTTTATAACCATGACTAGATTTGTTAAAGCCTCTGTAGAAAAAAATGACACACTGAATCCAGAACCGTGAACTTCTTCACGGCATTGACATATTGAACTTCGTCCTATCTCTGATTACGACAGAGTCTCACCGTGCATTCGTTTTGTGCGGACTGAGGAGAGGGGTAACTAATGGACCAGTGCCTGGATGTGCTCCTGTGCTACGGCAGACCTATATGTGCATTGATTTATAGCCACGGCTCAATCCGTGCTGCCAGAATCCCAGCTGGAATGTCTGTTTCTTTGCGTGACGCCGGCGCTTCTCTCCACGGATCGGGCTTTGAGCCCTTCTTTCCATCTCGGAGGGGGAAGAAAAACAGAGACGAGGAGAGGATGCGTAAGGTGAAAAAAAAGGGATGAGATTATTACAAGGATCCAACAGGAATGTGCTGATAGTCTTGTTTACTGACTTGGATGTAATGGCCTCTACATTCACACAGACAGATAGAAACACACACACACACACACACACACACACACACACAAGGCCCTCGGGTGTGATGGATCTCGCTATAACTGAGATTGCGGGGTGCTTTGAGATCTCAACGCTCTTAAAATGGCTTCGGAGCACGGGCCAATGACTCATGCAAATGGATGCCACATTAGCATTTCTCCGGGTATTTATGTCTCCTCCTAATGCCCTCTTCTGAGATAGACGCACAGAGGTTTCTGCGTTGAGGGTTTTTGGCTGGATTGTTGTCTTCCTTTCCCATCACGCTGTCACCTCCAGTGTCTTCTCCCTCTAGCTTCAGTCAGCTCATAAAAGGAGAGCAGCTGTATACCGGTCAAGCAGGGGCCCTTAAATACTCCCGGCCTTTGTCCTCGTGCTGATTTCACCATTATGTTGTCTTAAAAAGCTGCCTGGTGGGGGGCACCGGGGTGCTTCCCCGTGGCCGCTGCGGCTCCCGGTCGATACCAGATGACAGCCATTATTTGACGACTGCTGCGAATTTACACCACGTCGCTCCTTTCTAAGGGGGAAAGGGCTCTCGTTCCCATTCACGAACGCCGAGAGGAGAGAGAGAGAGAGAGAGAGAGAGAGGGAGGGGGTGGGCGGACGGGTGGTGGGGTCGGTGGTAGTTAGACTCAGTGACCTTGTCTCTCCTCAGCGCAGCACTCCACCCATCCCTCATCAACCCCCACCGTCCCCCCCCCCCCCCAGGCAGGGTAGAGGCTGTGGGCTGTGGGAGGGCTGATTATAGGCCTGTCCCTCTGGGAGTGGGCGCCATTCTTCCCCTCCACTCCTTCTTTATCTGCAGGACAGGAGGTGGAGGGGGGGTGGGGGCGTAAGAAAGGGTTAATCTCTGCTAAACGGGGTCCCAGGCTCGATCAGGGCTAATTACATGGGGTTAGGGTTACACAGGGCCGACTCAATGGGAGCCGGGCCCCACCCTGGACGCCACAGTAAATTCATTCCTTGACTGAAGCAACGTAAAAATCGGATGAGTGGAATGCAGCTTGGCTTTAATCGGCAGGTCTGCTCTTTCTCAGCAGGATGGTTCTGTATGGCAAACAGATGTTTTGCTAAAGATAGCGCATTCCCATGTCGAAGCGCAATCATAGCCAGCGCGTAGTGCCATAAGGCAGTTTCGTCAACCTTGAGATGTCGGCGTCTCCTCGGCCTCCGTGTCCAGCTTTGGGAATGCATCGAGACCAGAGGGGCTCCCGGGGCAGCGGGGAGTAATAGCGCTTCTGTTTGAAGTGGTCGTGCAGGTGGAGGGGGTGTAAATCAGGAGGCTAATGAAAAGGCAGTGCGGGTTTTGGTCCCACCGGCTCCACATCTGAGCCAAACCTGGGGTCATCAAATCATCAACTCGGCCGTTTGGACAGACGAAAACCCTTCCTGGGGGTGTGTGTGTGTGTGTTTTGTCAAATGGTTATGTGTCTTTGTTGGTTATTGCCGTTCTGTCTGGGGCTGCTTGTCTCTTTGTGAGAAAGTGGATGGATGACCGTGTGTGTGTGTGTGTGTGTGTGCGTGTGCGTGTGCGTGTGCGTGTGTGTGTGTGTGTGTGTGTGTGTGTGTGCGTGCGGCAATGAGACGTTATGATGGATGGATTTCCCAGGCCTGCTGTCTCTTCCTTCATCCCTCACGGGCCAGGATAGTGGCAGCTCTCCAGCTCCTGCTCAACACACTTCTACCTGCACGCGCACACACACACACACACACACACACACACACACACACACACACAGACACAAGAGACAGAGCAAAATAACAAATAACCCACTGCTCTCTCTTTGCCCAACAAACATCTCACCGCAAATGACCAATTTGTACTCAATATATTCTATATTACCTCGATTCCTGTTAGCCTATCCTATCTCAATAAACACCTCAACGTCTTATACTACTTTTATTCTTCATAGTTACATAATTGCTCACCCACCCACCACGATGTCTGAGTTGAGTCCTGTCCCCCTTTCATGTCTTTCAATGTTTGTGTGGTTGTGTTTCTCTTTAAAGTGCCAGTCAGCCAGTGCTTCCAGGCACAGGAACACTCATTCCTCTGCTCCTCCCGTTTCCTTTTTCATCTTCACTCTAGTTGCAATGCCTGGATTTTGGTTATCATATGCTGTAGGGATCAGACCAGTGGGTGATGGGGGGTGGACCGTGGCAGTAACCGTAATCATTAGACCTGTCTACCTGGACCTGAAGGGCCTTCCAGGCAGGTCAAAGGTCAGCCAAGGGCAAAGGTTACTAGTCAATGAAGCGTAACCTATTTCTTGCTCCCCTGCCCCGGCCCCCCGTCTCTCCTATAGAGATTCATCTTTTTTTTAGTGTGCTAACACTGTTAAAAACCAGCAACCGGTGATGTACCTTGCAGTTCTGGGCCCATTTTGTTGTTTGGTGGTTTTTTTTTCGTATTCCCTTGCATAACCAAATATAGACGACACGGCGTCGTTGGCGGCGTGTTCCTCTATCGAAAACATCAATGGTAAACATCAGGTTTTGGTGTCAGTCCCTCAGAATAAGACTAGACTAGACTCACTATTTTGTTTTGACTGGAAACCCTCGCTCTTTTGCTCTTACTGCGCTATTGCTCTCTCCACCTACACGTATCACCAACACCTGAATAGCACAAGTTCCTGTACGCTGTCTGTGGGGTTGTCGAAAGGCATTCTGGGAAATGTAGGAAATCACTAAATGAAGTAGAAGTAGTCAAGGCAGGTTCGGGGGAAAGTGAGTACAACAAAAAAAGTAAATGACATCACAAAATAGCGATGGGATGTATTTAGCATGACAGATTAAAGATGTCGGGGTAAGAGGGTGGATTTTTCCTCCAACATGTCTGAGTGTTGTGTCTGTGTTCTGCTTCTGCACATACAGTATTTGTATGCGCGGCCGGTGCGTGCCCCTTTTTTGGCCCCGGGCCCCCCTGCGGGGTTCATGCTGGTGTGTGAGTGACAGTTGAAGTCATTTCATTGAAGTGACAGCGTGGGTTTGATTGGCCCGCCTGCTGAAGTGATGGCTTCTGGATGCTGGGAGCTGTAGGCATATGTGAGGCCCAGCAGGCGCTCTGACAACATGAGAAATGGTCCCGCGCCGCACTCAGCGCCAAACCTCGCCACTTAGCCTCTCGTTCCCCGGGTGCTAAGGCTAAGGATGGAGGCCTTGGGAGGAATCAAGCAGCACATCACCTCCCACGGTTGTGTGTGTGTGTGTGTGTGTGTGTGTGTGTGTGTGCGTGCATGTTTGTGTGCGTTTTTTTTGCACGTGGGAATTCATCAGTCTCCTGCAGACAGGCTGCTTTGATGTGAAGTGGGCAACTAGTCCTCCACTTGATGCTCTGACCTTGACTTAAAGGAGCGAGAGAGAGAGAGTGTAAAAGGCCTCTAGTGCAGACAGACACTGGGATGAGAAGAAACACAGATAAAGAGAGAGAGAGAGAGAGAGAGAGAGAGAGAGAGAGAGAGAGAGAGAGGAGGAAAGGGAGAAGCAGACAGATTGAAAGATAAAAGGAATATAGCTGAGAAACGGACAAGGAAAATGGAGGATCTCTCTCTCTCTCTCTCTCTCCCCCATCTTTGTCATTTCTCATTTCCCTTTCTCTCGGGCGTATTTCTCGGTCATCACGCCGGGCCGTCTCTAACCGCCCCGGCTCTTGAAGCTCGGGGTCAGCGGGGTTTTTTTTACAGTCAGCTCCAGCCATCAGAAACCCGGCCCCCCAGTGATCTGCAACACTCGGGGGCTCCAACGTGCAGAACGCAGTGCGAGCTAGTGTGTAAACGCCGGTAAGTGTAAACAGAAGACGCCGTGATCCAGCTCTAATGGCTGCGCCGCTCCCCCCGTGCTCCAGCTCTTTGTTAGCTGTTGGGGGGCGGGGGGGCGGCTGACCTCCACCTGCACCGCGCCGCCATCTCAGGAGTGTTTAACATCCCACCGCTCGGGATTAATTACACTGGCAGGGATATTAATGGTCTGCCCTCGTTCTAGATGCACATGCATACCAGCACAACTTATAGGAAGAACAGTGCACGTGCACGCACACACACACACACACACACACACACACATATATAGGGAGAGATCACACACAAAGGACTACACAAGCAATTTAAGAATATACAAAAAATGCAATCACCTATACATAAATTATAGTCTGCATTTTTTGTACACACGTATACGCACACATGCAGGCATCACACACACACACACACACAGAAAAGGCAATCACTAATAAATAGAGTAGAGTATGGATTTTTTTGTACCCACAAACACACACACATTGATAAGTAGAGCTCACACACGAAGGACTACACTTAAGCAAAAAAGTGTGTACATATATCGACTTTTAAAAAACACAATCACCAATACATAAATTATAGTAGGCATTTTTTTACACACACACACACACACACACACATACACACAAATAACCACATGCAACGAGATATGAATATAATTGACAAAATGCAATCACCAATACATATAGTACGCATTTTCTGCACACACACACAGACAAATAGGTAGAGCACACACCCAAATGACTACACCAAACAGTCTATGAATGCACATGAATCAATTGATGAAATGCATTCACCATTACATAAATGTACACACACTCAGACACACACACAATTATATACACAACGTAGAAAATAAGTACATCTCTATTTATCTAGAGCCTGCTGCTCAGTTCAGCTGTCTCACTTCCCATGTTGATGCTTTGCGCTACAAAGGTGTGTGTGTGTGTGTGTGTGTGTGTGTGTGTGTGTGTGTGTGTGTGTGTGTGTGTGTGTGTGCGTTGGCTTGCATCTCTAACAGGAGTTGGCATCCTCCCTTCTTTAGTCAGTATTGAGCCGTAGTGGAGAGAGCCTGACTGGGAATGATCAGCTCTAATGATTTTATAAGAGACTACATGATTAATGTTGGCACAGCAGTGTGTTTGTGAACAAACCTCTCTCTCTCTCTCTCTCTCTCTCTCTCTCTCCTCCCTTCACCCTCTACCGCCACCACCATCTCAGAGTGGGCTCAGAGGGAATATCCAGTCTCAGTGTGTGCAGATTTCCATGGCGCTGGCTGCCGTTCGCCACATTAGTGTGTGACAATGGGTCTCTTTGAAGTGGGTTATCCTAGCGAGGCTCACAGCCCAGCGCAACGGAGAAGATGTGCCAGCTCAGTGTGCAGACAGGGCCAGCTGTGAGCACAGGGATAGACAGAAGGTGCTTACACACACACACACACAGGAAAAATACTGGGGTGCACACAATGGCTTTCACACCCACATCCTCTAAACATGCTTTATATAAGCACTTCCATCACAGACAAAACCACGCACCCCTCCGATGTACGCATGCTTCTATCGCAAAAGCACATACACTGAGAGCCTGCACCGTCCACCCATCAGTTGATCACCAATCCATCCATCCATCCATCCATCCTCTCCCTCGCTGTCTTTCTATCTTCCTCTGCTCCCTCTGTAGGCACCGTCCAATCTGAAAGCTCCGTCTCTCTCGGCTTATCTCCAAAAGCTGCTTCTTTCATTTGAGTAAATGCCTTAAATTATGTGTGAGAGATTATATTTTGTTCGTCTTGTGCGAATGTTGTTTTTCCCTCCCTCTACCTTTTTTCTCTGTGAGAATGGCTGGCGGCTCTACGACGGTGAATCTAGCAGCACGGCCCGGTTGGAGGAGAAGGAGAAGTCTGTCTTCTCATGCCGGTTATGATTCAGATGTGACATTTCTATGATTGCACATAATCACACAAGACTGATGCAACCATGCAGGTGCCTCCAATAAGGAGTGATTAACTGGAACAAGCTAATCATTGCAGTGCTCAATCATATGTGTGTGTGTGTGTGTGTGTGTGTGTGTGTGTGTATGCGTTCAAGAAGAAGCTGTCTAACCATTTGATTGGGGCTGCGGAGTGGATTTGTTGCCAGGCTTGGAGAGATTAGTGGCGTCTGCGTTTGACTCAGTCTGAGCTCCGGCCAAACGCTGCACTTCTTCTGTCTCCTCTCTCACACAACAAGTGTATTGATTGGCCTTTGATGCCGCAAATGTCGGCACCATCGGTGAAGACATTTTTTCAGCATGAGACTCGAGGCCGTAGTCTCTATTAAATTTTAATTTTCACTATCTTGCAACATCAGTTTAGCATTGGAAATCCAATTCTTCTCGTGCAGGGTTTAAAAAAAAGGTTTCGTAGTGCTATTAAATGTTTCCGCAGTACCTTGTCATTCCCTCCCTCGCTTTCTCTCTGTTTTCCTTGCTCTGTTTCCCTCCGTCTCTTCTCCGTCTCCTCTCTCTCTCTCTCTCTCGATTACCACGGTGTCTAGAGTCTCAGTGGTCACGTACTGTTTCCTATGATCCTCCTGTGTCTTGGTCTGTCCGGTGTTACCAGAGCATAGAGCGGCGTAGCAGACCGTGGTAATGGTGTTACGCCGCTGCTCTGATCGGGGGAATCTCCGTTCCCGGGGCCACAGGAGCCTGGAAGGCAGGAGGAGTGAGACGTACGGCCCGGTCGCAGTCACATAAATACAACTTTTTGGAGCCAGTGTTGCAAAAAGGCCCCGACTTCATTGACTTGCTTGCTCGGGGCCACGATTCTCCTCAGCACCGGCTAACTCCCGAGTCAATGAGAATGATGTATGTGCGATTACAGCCTCCTGCCGCGGTTGAAGCTGACCGCCACTTTGCGGGGATTTGTCAATTTGTCAAGCTGTTTACCAAAGAGAGGAGAGAATTCATTAGCTCGGTAATAAGGAGGGATTGTGAGTTGTTCCCTTCTCCAGCCACGCTTCCACCTGCTCAGGCCGTTTTGCTCATTACGCCGATGAGATCTGACGTTTGTTCTCCGTCGCAATCAAACCCATTTTGTCACCTTGCCTGTGCGCCTGTTTTGTCTGTCTGTCTGTTTGTGTACTCACTCATAATCACATCTGCTATTTTTAGCAGGTTTGTGCGAGCTGCCTTTTGCGGCTAATTAAGTGGCTGCAGTGAAATGAGTTGTGTGCCGATGCTGGTTTGCAGTGAATACTCGCCATTTATTGCAGATTCACACCAGGGTGCCCCGCTACTCAGAAACACACTGCAAAAAAAGTCTGTATTAAGTCATTTAGTCTCATGTTCAAGTTTTTTGCTGATAGGGGTGAAATAATTCCACTTGTTTCCAATTAGTTTCAATTGTTCAATTGATTTGTTTTTTCAAGTCATTATCCTGAAACAAGGCAGAATGAGGTAGATTAGGTCCATTAATATCAACACAATCACACTTGATTCAAGGAAGTTTGTCTCATTTGTTTTAAGAAAAATAAGACTTTAACCGTGTCCAAGTCCGTTCATTTCCTATACCGCCGAGCAACCGACGCAACTCGGTCGAAGCGATCAACAAGCTTGTCGGCTCAGAAAAGTCGTCCGCGACTGAACAGTCATCGGCCATCAGCAGCCAATCAGATTTCCACACTTCCTTGTTTCCGTACCGATTTGGTTTCATGATCAATAGTTCTGCCTGTTCAGTGCAAAATGGATGAGAAGTTTATTACAGCCATTCATTTCATTTTTTTTGTATTTTTTATTAATGCCTATGTTAACATTATGAAAGGAAATGACCCAGGCTGACCCATCAACTCAACACTGTGTTGGTCTCCCAGGCACGCGCACATATAAAACACTAAATAATAGTCAAGCTAAATCTATTAACCTCACTCTCACCCTCTCAATCAATCAACCAAATGATTGGTTCTATTGGAGGTATTTGTTCCATGCTTGATGCTCATGAAGTCTTGATTAGTCCTATTCTCTGGAGTGCTATTGTGCAGAGCATGCCTTCCTGCTGTTGTCAAGGCGAGATTAAGGCTAAATCCTCTTTGTCTCAGGAGACCGGGGGGGTGGGCAGACAGGCTGAAGCGGGTTAGTCGAAGCCAGCGCGGTCAGATGGTGTTACAGTGTGTTATTATCAGGTCACGACCGGCCTGTCATGCTCTAATTACATTACAGTTATGTCATCTGGATCAGACCTTAAGTGTTAAATGTGAGACTGGGATGGAAGGTGTTCATATCATGTTCATATCGAGGACCCTCAGAGAGACAGAGATAACCAGCGGATAATATTGTGTCCCAGGTGGCCTCGTATGTGGACGTTTTTGCTGCTGTTGAGTACAAAATGTACAGTGCAGATGGCGAGGTAACAGTGAGAGTGAATTTCACACTCACAAGCTTACTGTAAATCATTGTAGAAACTGATTTATTTCCACACGGGGAGATTTCGCCAAACAAATCCACAGAAAAAAACACACTCCAGATGATTTAAGATTTTTTGCGAGCCAAAATTGTGGAGGAATCAAGGTCAAATCCTTGGCCCACCAGGCAGGCAGACCGGCGAATGTCTGCTACATCAAGATTTCAGTGCTTACAGCCTAGCGTGCTCGCATTTTCACAGTACAGGTCCACTGTACACGGGTGTTCGTCCATCCCAAGTGACCTCGGGAAGTCGTTTTCTATCTTCTCATTGGACCGTCACCCCTCCCGCGCGTTCTCCCCCCCCCCGATAAGTCGTAACGCTTTGACGCTTGAGAACACTTCAGCGACTTTCAATTGGGATTAATCTGTCTTTGAGATCCGCCAAGGTCTCTTGTGGACGCACGGAGGCGAAGAGGGAGAGTGAAAGCGAGCGGGGCGCTTTATAGAGATGGGCCATTTGTAGCCGCTGTCTCACACAGAGGTGGTTCGCACTCCCGCTCTGCAACCGGAGGGGACAGCTCACTATATCATTCAGCCGTTTGTTATTTTGCCTGAACCAGGAGTCGGGCCGACGGGGAGGAATAGCTGTCTTTTTCCCTCGTCGCCTGAAGGTGAAACCCATGCATCATTCTGAGTGTGTGTGTGTGTGCAGGTTTGCTTTTTTTGCCTGGATTCTTGTGTGTGTGTGTGTGTGTGTGTGTGTTTGAATGCAAATGTCCACATCAATATGTGTGTGTGAATGAGAAGCTTATTGGTGGGCTATCAGGTGTCAGGGGCTATTGTTCAGGCTGAGTGAACCAGATTGAATTCCTGTGATTCAGTTTGCCATCCCATCCGTGTTAAACTAAACAAACCCGACGGGGTGCCTGTGTTTTCGACGAGACTGAAACAGCCCTCCGCCTTTTATTTTTTATTTTTTTCTTCCTCTGCCTCTCCCCCTCCTTCTCTTCGCCTTTGATGACGCTCCCTCTTCTTCTCCCGTGGCCTTATCTCCCAGCGCCTCCTCTGCGCTCTCGTACGGTTAGTAAAGTTTTCACCGGCCGGCTGACGCAGAAACACTCAACCAGAGCCGAAGAGAGAGAGAGAGAGAGAGAGAGAGAGAGAGAGAGAGAGAGAGAGAGAGAGAGAGAGAGAGAGAACTTGACTTCACAGACCGCTCGGTGTTTACGGTGCTCTGTGTGGCCGCGGCCATTGGGGAGATGTGCTTGTACTTCCTAGTGATTCCCAGCGGGTCGCACTGATCCGTTGTTCCCGCCGTTCCTGTGCCAGTTATTAAAAGCCAAGGGAAAGGTTACAGTAAATGCCACTCAGCTGATGTGCAGCTCAGGCTTGCCAGCACCCCCCCCCCTTCTCTCTCTCCTCCCCTCCACTCACCATCACTGTTGGGCTCATTACTCAAATGTTACTCACTCATTCATCATTTAAAAGTAACATCATTACACTACTTTTCTGTTACCACCCTCCCCAAAATTGGCAGTTGCATCTTCTCTTACCTTCAATAAGACAGTTAACATCTGTGTGAACGATCAGGGAAAGTAACCAGCTTGATGTCTAATGTTTTTGTCATCACTTTTCTTGAAAAAATTGAAAAAAAGTAGTGGGAACACCCCCCCCCCCCCCCGCCCCCCCCCCACCCAGCAAAAGTAAACTCTTCTGCCATTTCTTGTCTAAGCTGGTTTGATGTGAGGACGACGGCTAATTCTGACAAAAACAATAACAACTTCATTCGATTGGTAACTGCAATGTTATTGGAAAAGTGGGAAAAGTAATAATATTCCCGTGTTACCACCCAGTATAGCTCATCATGCCCTCCGTCTCCATTCCAATCCCTCGGAGGTTTTCTCCCACCCTCCTCTCTCTCTCTCTCTCTCCCCCTTTCCCTTGTCACCACTCCCTTGACGCCCCGGGCGCTCATCGCGGAGGTCGTGCACCTGTCGCCCCGCCGTAAACAGGAAATGAATAATTCAAGAGTCGCTCTGGTTGACTGCAACAGCTGACGGTCCCTCTCTCCGTGACGAGCAAAGATTTAGCCCAAGGATTCACGCTGTAATCCTCCGCTGGAATCACACTAATGAGAAACGGTCTCCGGAGAGAGGCCCGGAGGACCCCCAGCTCCGAGCCAGACCGCCCGCCCTCGACCTTCGTTGGGTCGCCCTCCTTCTCTAGTTTGCGGTGACATCGCGCGGCGACGTGAGAAACTTACCCTACACACTTTTTTTTTAGATCCACAGGATGAGCCCCGCTCGCTTTACAGCAGGACCCGCCTCCCCCTCTTAACTGGGCTTAACTTTGAGAAGCGGAAGGAGCATCTCTCTTTTGGCCTTTTGGTATTTCGCTACTTCTACTCGCTACTTCCTCTCCTCCCCGAGGCGTCAGCGCTGCAGTGGTGGCTGACCTATAACGGCAGCGCAAGTTATATTTGAGAGAAATACCTGAGCAGCAGGATGAGGACCAGGCGAGATGCTAGTTGGTGCTTCTGGAGTGATTGCTTTTTTCGCTCCTTATCGCCACACGCCAGCAGGTGTCTAAGACTCACTCTAACCGCTGCACTCCACCATCCGTTCCCCCATGCCTCTTTCCTCCTCTCTCGTCATCCCGCTGGCCAATGGTAACTTAGAAATCCTGTTACGGCCCCCCCCGCTCCACCAAACACCTGCACGGGCTCTGATAAGCATCCTTATCTGCCCAGCCCCACGCCTCCACGCTGCACCCGGGCTGAACAGGAGGGGAGGCTATATAACACCGCCACGGGTGGTTCACGTTGATTGCGTCTCAACCCCATTATGGCGGTCGGTATGTATTCTTGAAGAAGGTTTGTACATGAGGACATAGTGAAAGCAGCCGCGGCAGAGGGAGAGAAGGTGTTAATTCCTTTGCTGCGGTCAGGTTTTCTATATAAAAAGGAACCGGCTGCCTGGATTGGGTGTGCTGCCTGTGGTCGAATGCCTCATATGAAAAAAAAAAAAACATCCCTTTGTGTCATCCCCTGTCTTTGTAATTACTCACGAGGAATGAGAGGAGACATCAGCATGCCAGCACTTTGAGGAAGGGAGGAAGGAAGACAACAAAGGGGCAGAGCGGCTGCACACAAAGGCTCTCCAATTTTCGGGCTCGCAGCTGTTTCTCTTCAGAGAGCTTGTTGAACGGCCTGAAAAGCGGGCCTCACAATCCAGACGCTGATTTCCAGCCGGCACTGATTGGAGGCCCGGTGTTTGGCAAAAGGACGGCACTCCTCCTCTTTTGTACGGCTTTGTCAACTCGGTGTCGGAGTCTTGACTGTTCTTCTCTCGTTAACAGGTGTTAAGACATGGACATGACAAGACACAATGAGGGGGGGGGAAGTGAGAGACAGAGAGAGAGAGAGAGAGAGAGAGAGAGAGAGGCAACCACTGTAGATTGATACATTCATAAGAATTGACTCAAAATTGGAAGCACGCACACACACACACACACACACACACACATATAGGATATAAGATATAATAGGAAAAACACAACCCCTAATATGACCTATTGCTTACATGAACATGGGAGTATCTTGTTTTCTGCAGCTGTCTTCATTGCACACATCATTTTCGCAGGGGTTGGAAACTGTGCTTGTACGTACAAATACCCAATAGTGTAACCCATTGTGTTTGCTCGCTTCCTGGCATTTACCCACCAATTCTTTCGCCCTTTGTTTAGCTGCATATGCTGTACAAGATTGAAAATCAAATGAGCCTAATGGATCCATAAGGCATGGCACTGTGAGCCGTAAATTAAGTCCCGCAGATGTGCTTCTGTAGATTAATCTCACCGCTCACGAGCAATTATTCCGACGGCGACGCTGAGGCATGGGGCTGATTTGAAACACTTACAGCCCAGGTTGGTCAAAATTAGCTTGTTCATTTCCCAAGGCCACCACTGATTGAGAGTGAAGGCATTTATAAAAAAAAAAAAAGGCTACCATTGGGTAATTGGTTTTCAACCTCTGCATGTCCTTCATGCAGCCTGTAAGTACGCAGGTCAGTGGCTGCAACCTGATGTCAGAGGTCTCAGTGCATCATTTCACCGCAGCTTTGAATTGAAATGTCTTGGACTAAATCGTCTCTTGGCAGGATTTCATATGTTAAAAGTTCAAAGCATTTAAATATAATATATCTATATATATATAATACAGCTGGTAGATGTTTTTACCACTGTGGTCCCTACACAGTCCTTCTCTTACTTCTGCATTTCTGGGCTGCCGTCTCTCACATCTCAGCTACATGGACAGTTTAAAACGTAGAAACTAAAAACGTCCTGCAGCTAGGACTTAAAAAGAACAGAATAGCTTTCCATTAAGAGTTTTAATTGGCCGTAGACACACGCCTAAGAGCGGAACTGAAATGAGGTGGGCTAATAGGAAACTCTAAAACAAAGAACCCAGACAGAGACATTTTGTGAAGAAAAAAATCAGATACAGGTGGAATGGAGTCAGACGATCAGCGGGTCATTCGATGACAAAATAATCTGCTCTGCAAGACGATTTACTGGCTCGCCTTGAGCGCTTCTGCATAACAATAAATGTAATAACACACAAATAATGTACAATTCTCCTCTGCAAGCGAGCGAGTTAGCGGAGTACATGCCGTTTGTATAAATAAAGGGGAAGTTCCCGCCTGCAAATACCCAAGAATCTCTGAGAGGCAAATATCTCTGTGTAAATGAATCATTAATCGTAGAGGCTCTTGGCCTTGGCGTGTGTTCTGCCACAGTGTTCGTTTCTGATGAGAAATTAAGGAGAGGGTAGTTTAGGTTCTACTGCGTTCAGCACAGCCTCTACTTCATTTTCATTTCACATTCATCACAGACTCATAAGCTGTCTGAAGAACGCCTTTATGTCTGAGTGAGTGTTTTTGTCTCTTTGCTCCTCTCATCTCGTCGACTCCAGAGATAAAATTAGCAAGCGACTTCTGTGTTTTCTCCTGTACACATCAGATCCTCTTCCCTCTCAAGATGCAGCCGGCCCGGCTAGCCCGCCACTTCTAATCAATTTATAATGAGGTGTCATCGTTGGCACGGCGACGGCGTGATGCTTGGTTGACCAGCCTGATATGTATTCATGTAAAAAAACGATGTCACCGTTAATGCCACTTCCACAAATGACTCAATTTGCTGAGGAAATGAACCTCATCTGAGTCCCTGTCAATCCCGCAGGATTCCTAGGCCCGGGTTCCCGCCCGTTATTTAGACAGGAAAAACATTTATCTTCCCAGTCCCTTTGAATGACATCCAGTCAACCTAATCCATTTTTCACGCGGACGTGGAACGACATCGAATCGGTTTATTTAGTCTATTTGTTTTGACGTGCCGGCGAGGCGAGGCGATGTCCTGCGTTGTTGGCCGATGTTAATTATGATAGCGAAGACAGAGAGAAGAGAGAAGGCCAAGAGCAGCTTCTGTCAGACAGATGTTGCAACTGCGTCATATTTTGATCATTTCTATAAGCCTTCTAAAGAGGCTCCATATTGTAGAAGCTAATTTAGGATTGCTGGGAGGGAAACGTCAGACAGCTGTCACTATCGTTCAGAAGCAAAGGGAGGAGATAAGGAAAAGTGCAGCTACTCAATAAAGACTTTCACCCCGAGGCTTGAAAGCCCAAAAAGAAATAATGTTTCTTTTCTGCAGTTGTTGTTTTTTCTTTTTCTCATTTATCGACGCGTTTCTGTGTTTCTGTGTACAGCTGCTGCTGCAGAGCAATGGCTGGCCATCGGCACCATCTGCATAGATTAATGTGTTTGATATCCCCCCCCCCCCCTCCTCCGCCTCCTTTTTTCCCCCCGTGTAGCGCGAGGAGGAATCGGCGCGTGTCTCCGTTGCCCACCCGCACCCGTTGCTGCCATCGCAAAAGGCTTCACGGTGGGGAAGCATGGGCAATTTGTTTCTGGATGGCTCCGGGCTTATCATCTCTGCTTGACAGATGGGCCGCGCCTCTGCTCAGGTTGGGTTCGGCGGCAAACGCGCTGCTCTCTTCTGCTTGCCTGACAGAACTCATTACAGACACTCCCCGGGAGAAGCGAGGTCCCCGTTACCGCTGCCGAACTGCCGCGGCTCGCTACCGCTGACCCGCAACCATTCGCTGAAATCCTCTCCTCTTCGTTCGAGGCGTTGAATTCAGGGGGTTCACTCACCTGCCGCACGAAGGTGTAAACCAACAACAATTCAGTTGTATTCACACCATCTCTACCCCTCAAGTCTTATCTCATTCATGTCTTTCCATTTATTTATGGCGTGATGTAACATTACAGTGAGATAGATGGATGGGTCACGTGTACAGTGACCTGCCACTTACTCCTTTCATCGCGCCGCTCATAATTGAATTTGAGCCCTAACCTTGTCGTTTGTCAATTCCAGCAACATAAGTGGCTGATATGTCTGTGTGATAAGGCGTTGCCGGAGCCAGCGGCTGTATATTGATCCTATTTAAACCGAGGCTCATATTTTATTCATCGGCTGTAGATCTAGCTATACACCTTTATCCACACTGTGATAGAGCCGCCCCAGGTCTTGTTTTGCTCTAAATCTCCTCCGCTCTTATCGCACTTTCTTTTTTCTTTTTTTTTTTTTTTGGATGTTATAAAGTTTCAGTAGGGTGAAGCGTAACAGCTATTTATATAGCGACAGAAGGCGTTGTGTCTTGCTGCCTGCCACTTTTTTTTTTTTTTTATTGGTGACGCAAAACAAAGAGCATCTCTGTAAAAGCCTGAACCAAACCCCTCTGATGTTACCCTACACCTCAGCCCGGCAGAAGCCCGGGCGACCGCAGGTGAGATCGACTCAACTCAAGTCGTCGGCGTCTCCTCGCTTAATAAAACTCCTTCCAAATGTCCCCGTGGAAGAAAAGTTATGAGGTCGTCTCTCCCTTCCCAGCTCTATTTTCAGTCGCAGGTCAAACTGTGCTTAGCCGTGCGTTTAATCAGGCCACACGGAGCATTCTGCCACCTCCTACAGGCCAAGGGGACGAAGATGGAGAAAGGAGGACAAAACTACATGTGGAAGAATTTTCAAGAGCAGATTACCTCAAATAGGACGGCGGTGAGGAAGCGATGAAAGATTAAAGTCTTCACAACCTTATGTCTGATTAGAGATTGACTTTTTTGGGATCTCTACTAGCTCCTCGTCCCTCCACACACTCAGAGAGACACTTGTTCAGGCGTCTTGTTCAGGAAAGGCTCGGAGATCTGTTCCGCTCAAATATTCCTTGCACATATTACCGCATAAACCATATCTGCCTGCTGCACACACACACACACACACAGTGGAATACACACACACACACTGTCACGTGCGGTACACACACACACACAGTCATCAACTTACACACTCCGCTACACAGTATACAGTCGCAGAGCAGCCAGCGCAGCATGCCAAGTGACACAGAAAAAGAGGAAATATAATCCAAATAAACAACTTTAAAGGCTTTATAGCGGGAGGTGAGAGAGAGGGGGAGACAGGAAGGGGGAGGGAGGGAGGGAGAGAAGGAGCGAGGGGATGCAGGGAATTTAAAACTGCATGGCATTCAGAATAGTTCAGGCCCGATATTTTTCTAGGTAACACTTTATTTGAAGGGGTGTGCATAACACTGTCATGACACTGTCATAACCATGACATGACACCTGTCATGACCATGAAGGATGCTTCATGAATGTTTATGACTGTTGTCATTAAGTGTCATTCGGTAAAGACATCTCAAACAATGTCAACTTTGCATTAACAATGACATAATTTACTGAATGACACTTAATGACAACAGTCATAAACATTCATGAAGCGGTTAGGGTTAGGGTTAGGGTTATGACAGGTGTCATGTCATGGTTATGACAGTGTCATGACAGTCTTATGCACACCCCTTCAAATAAAGTGTTACCTTTTTCTATTAATGACGCACAAAAAGTGGCAAACATAAAAAATCTCTGCCAAGGTCAAATTCAATTCACACCCCCACCGGGTTTGTGTCTCGGTCTCGTATGTGACAGAATCGATCCGTCTACGATCGCGACGAGATGAAACATTTCGTGCACGTAAAAATGAATTTGGGCCGAACAAGAGGGTCTAATTGAAGTTCCTCCGTCATCTCGCCGCTGCTAACGTCTAATCACGTTCACATCCCTTTTCAATCTCAGGTTTCCAGATAATCATCGCCGTCGTACTTGAGGGCGATGGGAGGAAAGGGAGCGAGGGAGGGAAAAGGTGGAGACGGAGAGGAATAAAGAGCAGCAGTCTTTAATTAAAACTGATTGTGGTTAATGTTCTGCCGTCCATGCTGTAATGGTTCCCATGGTGGCTCGCACGCAACCTCCGGATCAAGCGGAAGTTAATTGGCTGTTAAGACTCGCGTTTCCTCTCTCTCTCTAGCTCTGGCTCTCTCGCCCTCCATCTTTTCTCTCTCTCTCTCTCTCTCTCTCTCGGCGGAGGACCGCGGGACATCCAGAGGCAGCGCGATGTCATTTCATGCTTTGCGAATGGCCGCGAGCTTCTAATGCACCATGAGGCCAATTTGCAATTTCCAGGGGCGCAGCGTGCGCGAGGCGGCCATATGTATGCATAGCATGTCTTGAGGTTATTTCATACCTCACAGCCTCCGTTTGGTCTGGGCTTTCTGACTTAAAAAGCTCCAGTTCTATATTTACGCCGGGGAGTTATGGTGGTTGGCTCTTCCTGCCCTGTCAAATCCACTCCCGTCAGCCCATGGTCTGAGGCAGGGCACGGCTGCTGGCTGCTGGGGGGGAGGTGTGTGTGTGTTGGGGGAGCAGTGTGGCAGACGCACGATGAGCAACATCATGTTGTGACTGTGCGTGTGCGTGTCAGGACTCGATTTGGTATGTGGCGGCAAACATCACCGACGGGCGATGTGAGGAGGGCTGCGCACAGCATCTCCAAAAGAGAGGGCTATTATGTGTACTTGGCGTGTGATGAATGGATTGCCCACGTGACGCCGGGTAATGGCGGTGATATACACACGTGGTGTTTATCGTTTCGCCGGTCAACGAGTTCCCTTGCACAACGCACTCCACTTTGGATGTGTCGATGTTCAGAACTCACAGCTGGATAATCAGATCAGAAGCCTGATGGTGGACGTCTGGCTGTTGCTCTGCAGGCAGCCACGGCCGTACAGCTTGAGAAAGTGGCGCGTAATGCTCTTAAAACGCTGCAGAAATCAACAAAGAGCCGCCGATATGGCTCTTACCGCAGCGGCGCCCACAATCACTTCGAACAGGGAACAAGAGGGAAAAAACAACTCCCATCTCTCGGTGATTTCTTTTCTCTCTCAGGCTCTACAGTGAGTCTTCCTCCTCCGTGCTTGTTGAATGGCACCGCAGCAGCAGTGGTCCACCTCACAACCTTGGGTCTCCTCATACCGGCGCCGCAGCCGAGGTTAAGGGTCCTCCGCTGCCTGTAGCGGCATCTCTTGTAGCGCCGGGATGTCCTTGCAGTTATACTCTCTCTGTGAGGTAGAGATGAAGAGGAGGAGAGCCAGGGAAGACCGGAGGCTAGTCCCCGGGGCTGGGAGCAGCACGTGGGAGGAAAAGAAGGTGGAGATCCACTCACCCGACTCCAAAGCAGACCCTCCTGGGCCAACCACGCCAGATTATTATACCGGGCTACAAATAGCAAGGCAGGTTTTTCTCTCCTTTCCTTTCCTGTGCTGCTCAACAGGGTCGGGGAGCGCATGAGCAGGCGGTTGGGGGGTGGTATTTAGAAGTGAGAAAGGCAATTTGTCACAAACCTAAGGGACCACTGGAGTATAAAGGGGTGAACAGCTTATTCTGCGATAGCAAGATGAGGAACAGGGGAGGGAAGCTATGTTTGCTTGTGCACGTAGGAATCCGTTATTTTCTCAGTTAAGTAAATAGAAAACAAATGAAAATCAATGTTTGAATTTCTATGGCCTTTATACACACACACACACACACACACACACACATCCGAATATACGCGATGTGACTGTGGCTGTTGTGTAACCAAGCCCAGTGAGTCATGAGCGGGAGGAATGTGTTGTTGTGATGGTTCGAGGCGGAGGCCTGCCTGGGGAGAGACTGGCAGAGACAGTCAGCTCCGCTAGCAAAGTCATCGGGGAGGAAAGCAGGACGAGAGACCGGACATTTGGTTTCAGGCCTCACCTCGACTGCCAGCGGTCGTCTGGACCCTGGAACACAAGTGATGCATACATGAATCTGAGCTTTGATGCAGACATGACTCTTGGACACACACACACACACACACACACACACACGCATTTAAAGAGTGGAAAATGACGCAGTGTGATAGAAGGAGGTTATCTGGGGCTTCAGGGTGAAATGAGCACACACACACACACACACACATTTTTATGTTGCTTTGCTTTAGAGTGTACGCCTACTGTAGCATCGTCACACAGCATCCATGTGCAAGATTAGAGCTTAGACGTTTTCTATGTGTGTGTGTGTGTGTGAGTGCAAGTATTCCTGCGTGTTTGCTCATTTGTTTGTGTGTTTATGTTCTCTTCCCCTTGGGTGCTATTTGTTTTCCGAGGTGCGTAGGCAGTTCTGTTTGTACGGGTTTGTGTGTGTGTGTGTGTGTGTGTGTACCGTGATACTCATCTAGCACATGCGAGCGCGCACACTCCCTTCACTTCGCCGCCGTACGTCCCCGGGATCCGGGCAGCGCCTCCGTGTCAGCGTTATCATCCAAAGAGGCAAACAGCCAGCCACTGATTTAATAAGCTGCCTAGGGAGTCGCAGAGAGGTGGGGAAGCACTATCAGCTGATAACTGTCCGCCCTGCAAGCCCAGCTTTTTCTCTGATAGCACTGCCAAGATTCAGCTCCTATTCACTGTGCGTGTGTGTGTGTGTGTGTGTGTGTGTGTGTGTGTGTGTCTGAACGCTCCCATGCCGGCTGTGGCCCACGTGTCTGTGGGCTGTGCTGTTCTTCCTGCGCTGCATCTCTCCGGGTGTCAGACAGACAGCAGTGGAGAGCCCACGCACGGCAGAGGCAGACCTGAGACCAGTACAGTGGAGCATATGCCTGGGGTTTTTCGGCCCCTCGACCCCCGACCTCCCACGACCCCCCCTCTCCGAAGCTCCCAGCTGGCTGCCGGTCCAGGCATGCCGCCGTGGGGAAGACTACGGGCAGATCCCCCGCTCGTCACGCCGTCGTACCGTAGTGTCGTCACAATATCAGCATTCTGACTTTGAACTGAAACCGTCACGCGGTATCACAGAAAGGCGATGTTACGTCAGCTTTGATGTGTCGGGCGGGTGCTTGTCTTGGTGAAATCGCTCCGTATTTCTCTCCCGGGACTAGTTTTCAACCGCTTCAGGTGGACCGGGAGTCGGTTCAGGACCCCGCTGGAGCTTTTGACGCCGTCGCCGGAGCCAGACTTGCAGCTCTGTCTGTTCCAGGCCCTCTTCTTCTTCTTTTAACTATTCCAGTGTGTGTGACGGCCGTATGTACCCGCCCTCTGGATGTTGAAATGGAATTTCAGTTTGCACATTTGATGAAAGTAAGGAATGTTAATGGAATTCAATATTGAGCTCTTGATCTTTTTGCAACGGTATCAGATCCGTGAAGTTTTGGATATCATGATTTACTGTAAAAAGATCTATATTGCCTTAGACTATGCACTGATGGCTATTACTGTGAGGCCACTCCTCCTGACCTCACCTTTAACTTCCTGTCATCCCACCATCTCTCCCTGTAATAGACAATCTCCTCCCTCCATCGCCCTGAAAAAGTAGTTCTTATACAGCCAATCCTGTCTGTATCTAAGACGCTGCTGTTATTGTAAGGTCAATCACAATTTTGTCTGCGGTGTGTATCATCACGCCGCGATGCAACCTTCTTCACGGTGTGTTTGTGTGTGTGTGTGTGTGTGTGTGTGTTCTATAAGGGCTCCTATAATACACATTCTTTTGGGGTGGCCATGGCGACCCGCAGATGACAGCGATGATTGATCCTGGGTGCTGGGATAAGTGCCCGCGCACCACCGAATGCGCCCGGCCCACCGAAAGGCAGCCAAGTGGAAAATTAGAAATCTCTTCATCCCTTGGTCCATTTGAAATCCGATATCTCCCGTCTTCGCCTCACGCGGGCGCTCCCTCCTCAGCCAATAAATCAGTAATTAAATGACGTGTTTGTGTGTGTGTGTGTGTATGTGTACATGAGCGGCAGGTGCGCGTCCTTGAAGGATTAGCCTGGGCAGTCGGGGGGGGTGATGGTGTTTAATGGGGTCACCAGCAAAGCCTGGACACACACACACACACACACACACACACACACACACACAGGTACAGTGTGTGATAGGTGCTGGTTGGAGGTGTTACGTTGCCTCTGGTATCAAATAAATCAAAGTCAGGCTACCAAGACACCGCTGAGCACTCACACCTGACCTGAAACCATCAGCGCACTTCCACCTCTATACTCACCTTGGGAGCGAACTGTCCCTCCTGGCAAACATTTCCCATTGCGCCCTAACCTCAGTGTCTTATCTTTTTTTTTTTTTTTGTGTGTGTGTGTGTGTCTCGTCCAGGTACAACGGCCCAGGGTAGCCCCCTTCTGGCTTCCCTGTCTCTCCCGGGACGGCCCTTGCAGCCTCAGCTCGACCTCAAACACTTCCTGCCCTTCAGACTCAATGGATCCTCCCCGCTCAGCCTCTTCCCCAACTTTAACACGGTGAGTCAGACGTATCATGTGCTAGCTAGTCCAATCAAAGACAAACAGGGAGATGTTGAAAGGGGCATTAGGTAATCTATGACCTGGCCAAGTAATGGCTGAACTATTGGAATTGATCAGCAACCCTATCAACCCCCCTGCAGACATATTAAGGTCATTTTGTGCTATGGGGGCAATAAAAATCGTACTTATTGCGCCTTTAAGCGATATGGGTCAGGTTTATTGTCCACATTTTTTCCTATTATTACTCACGCTGGTTATGACTGGGTTTATATCACACCGTGATATAAAGGCAGGCAGACCTATAACAATGTTAGCCACCCTGTTATTCACCCTGCTGCACATTCTTCCCTGCCCGGACCTCGGTTTTCCACCAGCTCTTACCTCTCCTTGTCTGTCTGCAGAGGGCTAGCCCTGGGCTGGACAGCGGTGTTTTACCTTGTCATTTCAGTATCAGCATTTCTACGCGAGCCCCCTTTACTTTGTTTCAAAAGTCAGCAATAAACTAGCGATTCCATGCACCTTGGCTCTGATGCTTACCTTAGCCCGGCGTCTGGCATTAAAAGCTTCTAGTCTTTGATCCTCTACTTACTGGCAGTATACCCATTGTCGTTTGGTGTGTGTGTGTGTGTGTGTGTGTGTGTGTACGTGCTTTTGATTTCTTTGATCCTACTTTTCCAGTGTGTCTGCGTGTGGCCACGTGCCCGCGTATATGTGCATAGGCGTGTGTGTGTGTGTGTGTGTGTGTGTGTGTGTGTGTGTGTGTGTGTGTGTGTGTGTGTGTGTGTGTGTGTGCGTGCGTGCGTGCGTGCGTGCGTGCGTGTGTGTGTTCACCTCTTTCCTCGCTCTCTGTGAAACCATCTCCAGTTCCGCGGTCTGTAAATGAAACGTAAGCCGGGGCTTTTCTCTCCAGCATACACTTTACACCTTTTCAAACAAAAGCAAAGAAAGTCGGAAGAGAGAGAGAGAGAGAGAGAGAGAGAGAGGTAGGGCCACACAGAGATCTGGGCCGCTGAGGACACATGTGTGAGGGGGCGGATGAGACGTACACATGTGCTGTATGATGTGTGTGTTTGGAGGGGGGGTCTTCAACCTGCTGTGTGAAAGGTGCTGTTTGTTCTCTGCCACCCACCACCTTGGGTCAGCTATACCACCCTGTGGAAAAGCCAGCACGCCTAGCCGCATTGGAAAGCACCCAGTTATTCCTCCACCGGTCTCATTTATTAATACTAGTGGTGTTGAAGGTTATAAGGCCGGTCTGTGGTCGTGGTTATGTTTTGCTCACCGCATGTTTCCACGGGAAGATGAATCGTCTTTGTTAATGGCCGCTCCAACCAAGGTCTTTTCAAGCCTTTATGTTGTCCGACAAAATGAATTAGCAGTAACAAAACTGTTTCATATATAAAAGCACTATTTTATTTTACAACCAGATGTATGATTCATATCCTCTCTTTATCCTCCCTGGAAGTGAAAAATCATCAGGGGGGAGGAGGGAAAATGAAAATCATTTACTATTTTTAGATCTTGATTAGGATCTTTTGTGCATGTTATTATTTTTTTTTCCTAACAAGAAAACTGCCCCATTAGTGGCGGTTATTGTGGAAGGAAGAAGCGGTAGATTCATAATGAATGCGGGAAAGCTAGTTCAGAGGAAATGATATTTACTGAGTTACCGTGCTATTCAGCTCGGCTATTGTCGAATACAATATAGCTCGCAGTAGGGACGCGGAATCTACCGCGGCCAGAATGCAGAAATTATGATAACCACGGAAATAACATCAAATCAGCATCGCTTCAGTCTCGGGGAGGAGATGATTAGCCTCCGTAACACATAGTCTGACAGTGCAGCTGTGGCATTAATCACAAAACCCATTCAATAGGGAGCCCCAGGTTCTTTTAGCCCTGATAAGGCTCACGTTGTCCTGGACGTGTGCAGGGGGGGGGGAAGATGAATGCACCTGTCTCAAAAACTAAATAGCCTCCAGTTTCCCTGCAGTCCTTCCTTACTCTCCCCCCCCCCCTCCTCTCTCTCTCTCTCTCTCTCTCTCTCTCTCTCTCTCTCTTTTCACCTACCCTGAAACTCCATCATGGGCTCAGCCGCCCGGCGCTGGATAAGTTCTGTCTGCACTAGGACGGTGGGGGAGGACGGAGGTTCTCGGACAATAGACGCATTTATAACAGTTGGTTCAGGATGGCTGCGGACAGACAATGGGCACATTCTTCAGCTCCTAAAACAAATAGTTGTGTGCAGCCTGCCCTGCTAAGGTGGACAGAGGGCAGGAGGAGTGGGAGAGCTAGGTTTCCACCAGGCTTTCGGCGTGTAGAGAGAAAGGTCGGTTGCTCCCCGAGGTTGCAGAAGAGGGCCAGAAATAAAGCAGCAGAGGCAAGGAGTACCCCTTAGGGAGAGGTCTACCTCCAGCGTGGAGGCTTGAGTGTCAGGTGTGTTTATATTCCCTCTCACACCTGGCCTCGAGGAATCCACAGTAAACAGACACTGTTCTCACACAGGAGGCAGCCGGCTTGGACAGGGTGATGGCTCTTTGTGGTGTCTGTTCAGGCTTGTGTCTCAGGAGGACGGTGAGTCAGTGCCATCCACCCCACCTCCACCACCACCACCAACACCAACCGCGCCTTGATCTCCGGGCTGCCGGGGGCGTCTGCTACGCCCCTGCTGCAGATCTGGTTACACTGAGCGTGGCGGTCTGACCCGTTGTGGTAGGGAACAGCCCCACTCTGAGGACAGGAACAGACTGGGGACCGGGCCAGCCCGGGGAGCAGATCCAAGGTGATTGTTATATGCGGTACCACGCCGAAAGAGTGCCGCAGCGAAATCAGCTGTCATCGAGGAATGCGGGTCTCCTAATGAAGCCCCGTCGCTCTGGCCTTGCTCTTCTCCCTCAGCTGTTCACAGTATGCGGTCCCAGGACTCTGCGGTCTTTATAGAGACAATTTAAACCAGATTTGTCATCTAGTCTGTCCAAAGGCTCACTCCAGAACGGCCTCCCCTGTGGGTGGCAATGATAATCTCTTAGACGGTCGCGTTCCTGGAATCTCAATAGACTCAATCTGCATTAGAGCGTTAGCCCTAGCTAGGCCTGTAAGAACTGGGCTATGCAATTGTGTTTTGGCCAAGCGGAGCCTGTCTGGAGGGTAGCACCAGGGCTTATAGATGACAAATTGATGGTCATGTTAACCGCAATTCAGAAAAAGATTGATGGCAATCCAGCAGACCACTCTCACCAACACAGAGAAGAGTCTGTGGTTTTAACCTGGTTGCTAACCTGGCTTTGGGTCGACGCTGTACTGGGTTAAAATAACTCACACTCCAATCAGGAGAAACCCAGTTACTGTAGCTTACTTCTTTCACTGTTGGTTTTAGTCTGCGCAAATTCAGACTTGCACAGCATTATGGGTACATTTTGATGTCAACAAGTAACATGGCAGCAACCAATATGTATTATTTCCAATACTACGATAGCGATCATCATTTCATTTTCCCGTGTTAGAAGTAGCCTCGGTCCAACAGGGTAGCTGGCAGCCTGTGTTATCTGAAGGCGGGACAACACACAGGTGGACAGGAATATTCCACCAACTGGTTTATTCATGGCAACAGGGAGACTCAATCGCAGGGTATCAAAGGAACATCACGTAACATCTTAAGCCAAATGAGTTCCTTAACTGGAGCTCGGTACTCCGTGCGTGCAAACGTAGCCGCCGATCTCTGCGTGAGACAAGTCGTATGCAAAGCCCAGAGTTTCACCGACTGCCCTGGTCACCCGTGGTGGGGGAGAGCGTGAGGTTCAAGGGAGCCACGAGCTAAATCAAACAGAGTGAAGTCCTCATTTAGTCCATATTTATGCAGCAAACCTGCTCAAGTGTAACAGATAGACCCTCCACCCTGCGCCCCTGCTGCCTCGCTCCTTTTTGAACATTTTGATACTCTATATGCATTCAGAGAAGTTCTTTTTTTTACTCCCTCTGGTCGGGTTCTGGGTCGGCCGGGCTGCAGAGCCCTGGAACAAAAATCCACCCTCAGATACTGTTACACTGTTATAGATCATCAATTTTGTTATTTTGTGATCTAGTTCTAATAAAAAAAAAATGTTGGTGTACCCACTTACCCTCAACCTGCCTTCTTCAGTTAGTGAGTTCCTACATTTCCCAGAATACCTTTCGACAACTCCCAGGGGACGTGCCTGAAGGTGTTGCATTCAAGGTGGAGAGAGCGAAGTGAGAGGGTTTTGTTTTCCTGTCGAGGAAAGTGAGAGTCATGCCCCTAACTCAAAGTGCGTAATGTCTTGTGGCTGCGTTGCGTTCAGGTTCTATTGCAGGAACAATTGATCTCTGCCTCTTCTATGATGGATTTCTCCCTGTATGATTGTTGAACGTTGGTGCAAAATGTTGAGTCTAGAAAAAAGACCTCTTGCTCTTTGATTCTGAGGGACTGACACCAAAACCTGATGCTGATGTTTTAGTTGTAGCTGCGCTGGAAGTATGTTAACATGACATCACACCGTCTACATTCAGCCAGTTATCCACGGGAATAAGAAAAATACAAAATGGGCCCAGAAATGCAAGGTACATTACCAGTAGCTGTTTTCTTACCGGTGTCATAGTGTTTTCCACACTATATGGCCCCTCTGGTTCAGGGATGATTCACTAACCACTAGGCCATCCATTTTGTACTGCTGTCTTCATGTGTCTTAATCTATCTTGTATGTTCTCTGTATACGTCGCCTGTTGCCGTGTTATGCTGTGTTTTATACGCCTTGCTGCACACACATTTCTCATTGGGGACAATAAAATCTTTAACTCGGAGCTAATGCTTGTTTTTGCCCCGGTCTTTTGCTTCTTGTCTCTCAGATGGACCCGGTCCAGAAGGCAGTGATCAATCACACATTCGGTGTTCCTCAGCCTCTCAAGAAGAAACAGATTATCTCTTGTAACATTTGCCACCTGCGCTTTAATTCAACGGTAAGAAATGTTGTTGTTTTTTGTCCCTGTACGGCTGAGTGTTGTGTTCTGTTTTGTAATTACCTGAGCTCTTATCATCCCCACTGACTCCCCACTGTGTGTGTGTGTGTGTGTGTGTGTGTGTATGTATATGCATGTGTGTGTGTGCGTGTGTGTGTGTGTGTGTGTGCATGCAACACAAAGAGACTCCAAGCGCGTCTGTTTTTGCAATTTTCTTTACCTATAAATCAAAAGGTAGTTATTTATTTTTCTATTTTTGTGCATAGATACGTTTGTTCGGCTTTTTCCCTCAGTGTGTTTATGTGTGTCTTTCTGTGTGTGTGTGTGTGTGTGTGCGTCCTTCTGTCTGTCTGTTGTTTTGGTGTGAGGGATTAGACAGCAGGGAGTGCTGCCGTTTATCAGCAAAGAGCAGAAACAATCAGCAGCCCCAGCAGGAAGCTGCATTCTCAGCTCCTCGTTCCATTTCACCCATCTCTGCCACCTCCGACGCGCGCGCACACACACACACACACACAGACACACACACACACAGACACACACACACACAGAGACATACACACATGCACAAACATCCCATGACATTTTATGCATATTCACATAAACAAATACACAATAGTCCGGAAAGCTTTAAGACAACTCAGGTCCAGACACAGTAAAACACACACACACACACACACACACACACACACAATCTCTCTGGGGCTCCATCTTCAAAGAGGGGCAGCGACACGGGAGACGGTGAGCCGAGGGGGAGAGAGAAGACGCAGACGTGCTCTTCACACACTAGAGCAAATCCCATTCCCTGCCTCCGCACTCCGACTTAAAGAGCAGCGTCAGGTCTGACTGGAGCGTCATCCGTCTCTGAGGGCAAGGAATACTGTGCACCCTGCCCGGGGTTCGCTCAGATATCATACATATTATAAGCTACCCTCATGGGGGTGGGGGTAACTTAAAGGGGAAATAAGCAAGGTTTTTACTGCCCCGTTGCACAAATTGACCGTAATGGATCTGCTCAGGGTTTGATAGGGCTTTTCACCAGGTGCTGAGATTTCCCACTCTCCCACTGGAACAGTAGATTACTTAATCCCCCTTTAATAATAATGCAATTTTTATATAGCTCACTATATATCGTCTATGATATAATTCATTACTGTGTTCATACTGTGTTCATACACCTTGTTGGGTCTGGAATAGGCCACCTTTTGCTAGTTATTTTCTGTATTTCTCGTGTATTAGATGTAAATGGGGTCAAAACGTTGTTAAAATTTGTTGTTGAAATGTGTTTAAATGATTACATGCTTTTTAAAAAATTATTATTATTTATTTATTTATTTGTATTTATTTTCTCATTTCTGTCTATCTAAATGAGGTCGTTGTATGTCTGTTATGTATTTACTTGTGCTTGATGTCACTGTTTTGGTCATCTTGGGAGGATGCTAGGGGGTGGGTGATATGTTGGGGAGTAGGGGAGGGATGGGGATTATAACTGGAGCTATTTCATATGTTGATTCTGCGATTTGTAATAAACAGAAGTTTAAAAAAAAATAATAATAATTACATGCTAAAGCGATTGTATACTGCAGGGAAAAGCTGCATAAACCTTGCAAGCATTTGTCGCTTTTTTTACACACCCTCCCGTAATGATACATAATCAGTGATCAATCAAGAATCCCTTTTTAAGGGCCCTGTATTTCCCCGGGGGGGGGTTGGTGATGTGAAAAACCCAAAGTTAATTTGACACGTTGTCCTTCCGTTTCCACTGAGACTGAATTGGACGGAGAGACCGGTAAGCCGGCTGAATTTGTCACGCCACTCTAATCTCCGAAGTGTTTTCACGGCAGATCAGTCGGGCGATGTGCTGAGGTATTCAAAACGTGTTAACAGACGCAACAGGTTATTTATAGGCCTCCGCTGCATCACACAATTAGGTTCACCAATATCAGGTCTACGTGCCCAACCTCAGACTGCTGGTGTTTACCTATCGGTCTAATAGTAATAGTGTGTGTGTATCTGTGTATCTGTACTGACACGGTGCATGCAGTGATCTTTTTTTATTGCTCTGGCACTTCATGTATTGTTGATGCTCAGGTAATCAGGGAAATCCACATTTCCTTCCAGCATCTGCACGTGTTTCACTCACTCTAATGGAAAAGTCTCTCCGTGTTTGCGAGTCTCTTAGTCACGTCTGCATGTATTTATTCCTCACTTAGGAAGCCTTCGGAGGAAAGCCCAGTCTCCCTCCTCAAGTTGTTTAGTGCCAGAGGGTTTGCATGACTTATTTGTTTAATAAGTATTAACTGTATGAGAGCTAGGACGACGGGTGGCCGCCTCGACTGAGCTACTGCACCTCAGAGATGCTGCACATCCATTGCGAGAAATAGTAATTTCTTCAAGTTCATCATGCATTTCTATAATGTACAGTCAAGTGTTATGGTTTATCGTATTGAGGACCTACAGCACCCTTGCATTTGTGATGTTAAATAAAACCGATGAACGTGTGAAGACCCATTATATCAGAAGATATTGTACATTTCATAAGATGCAAGGGTGCCAATAGTCTTAATAGTCTTAAGTACCATAGTCTTAATGTTGTGATGTCTTCCTGCAGCTGCCCTCTTTCTATAACTATCACATCTATCAAGGCCGGTATCAGCTGATCCTCAGAGGTTGTTTTAGGTTTTAATGAGTGATCTCCCTATTGATTTCTTCGCTATTCCTATGTATTCCCGCTTGTTCTTACAAAAGGGGGCTTTGTTCACAGATTGCACGGGGGGCCGTGAGAATTATGAGAATGTGAAGGGAAAACCTGATCCGCTGCCTCGTTGTGCACGGAGTCAGTCAGAATTGCGTTTTTTTGGTTCCGTTTGTCGTCTGCGTGTGATGTGCCGGAGTGCAATGTGTGTGAGATTAGTATGTGTTGCCAGGTGTGCCTCGGATTTGCCGTGGCTGACTCTCACAGTGCACGTTAATGGGATGGTTGTGGAGATGGGATCCTCTCTCTTGTCGCGTATTACACATGCAATTATACCTCTGGCCTCCCAATGTGCCAGTGCTGTTATCAGGTAGAAACAGACTCTCCTCCTTGCAGCTTGCGTGCAGTGTGTGTGTGTGTGTGTGTGTGTGTGTGTGTGTGTGTGTGTGTGTGTGTCGGGGCCCGTGAGAGAGCAAATATGCAGACACACATTTTAACATTTATTTCACGTGTGTTCAAGTCTTTAGAGCAGATAATGCATTGAGCCGAACCCTCCCTTCACCCCTTCTCTCCTAACCTCCCGCCTCTCTCATTTTCCCCCTGCAGAACCAAGCAGAGGCTCATTATAAGGGACACAAGCATGCCCGGAAGCTCAAAGCCATGGAGGCCCAGAAGAACAGGCAGCGGCGAGCCGGGGAAGCGTCCTCCGCGGGAAGGGAGAGAGACCGGGACCGGGAACGAGACCGGGAACGGGAGCGGGAGCGGGACCGGGAGAGGAGCAAGACGGCCGCCTCGGAGACGGCGCTCCCCGCTCTCATGGACACGAGCTTGATGGAGGGAACAAGTAAGTACACCGACAGCGATGGCGAGATGAAGGTACTGGGGAAAAGGAAAGGGCACAAGCACGCTATTCCTAACCAATCCCTTCTCCTCTCCTGTCCGCCTTCTTGACGATCCTTATCGCGCTTTGGTTCCTTATGTCCTCTAATTCCCCGCTTCCACTCCATTTCACTTCCCTATCCACCCTTTCATCTTTATAATCCCTCTCCATCCCTTTCCTACAACCAATCCTTCTCGCCCCCTTCTCAAATCGGCTCTTCCTATTTCTCTCCTGTGCTCCCGTCCTCCATACCGGATATCTTGTCCTCCCTTATCTCTTTCCCTCCATCCCATTGTGTTATAGGTTGTGATTACATCTTCCGCATCACCCTGTTCTATCCCCTCTCGCCCTCCTGGCCCCCCTCAATGCTCCCACGCTGCCTGCCCACAACCCCCTCCGCCCGGGGCTTCTCTACCCGCGCCCTGTGATGGATGGAAGGCTCTGGAGCTGTGGGATTGCGGGATGTCTGGGAGAACGGGGTGTTGTGTTAATAAAGGGACCGGCTGAGATCGATCGTGAGTCTCAGTGGGGTCGTTTCTACCCCGTTTTGCCTCTTAATTTCCCCCCTGCTTGACTTCCCCGCTTCCCTCTCTCGCCTATCTGTCCCGGTTCGAACAGGAACAGGAATTGGTATATTTGCGCTGCCTGTGTTGAGAGGGAGCACAATAGTGGTTAGAGGCGTTTCATTTGAGGGGTTGTCAAATGGAAAATAAAGTTGAAAGGAAATCAAAGGCGCTAAAACGTTAAAATGTTTTCATGTAGGCGGTATAATAAAGACAGTTTAACTTTTGATAAACGGCGTTTCGGTTTTCCTTCGGCGTGATACTTGGTATGAATGTTGACTTTACCCGTAGTCAAGGCTGCAACTTGGATCGGTCTGATAGCATTTTGTCTGCAGAGTGAACCCATTACCTTCTCGTATTGAACTTGTCTTGGTCCAGGCTTTTCATTTACCCATCCAAGCAGCAGCAGTGGAGCAGTTTTCCTCCTTTATCTTCTACTTTTCGTACTTCATCCTCCTCTCCAACTTCCCCCGGAGAAGATCGCTATCTGAGCTGAATTTCAAAATGCGCTTGGATGCTAGAGGGAATATCAGAGAAGAGATATGAAGTTATTGGGTGAGGAGGAGGAGGGGGGGAGTCTGTACTCTATCCCCCCACTCTTACACACACATGTGCACGTTGACATAAATGTGCACAAGCACGCGCACGCACACACACACACACAAGGCACACACATTCTTGCCCCTGAGCAGAGAAAGTCTCCTTCAGAGAGGAGAAAGTGGACAAAAAGACCGGGAGCCTGATAACGCTCTCATCAAATCTCATTTTATTATTCCGCCGTTGCAAGGAGAGGTCTGGAAAAGGGATGCAGGAGCGGAGACGAAACGAGATGATGAGTGGAAAATGAAAGATAAGATGAAATGAATGGAGGAGAGAGAGAGAGAGAGAGAGAGAGAGAGAGAGAGATGGGGGGGGGGGTCAGTGGAGAGAGAAAGTAGATAAGTCGTAGCTAGTTTTTTATGCTGTGAATAATTTTACAGTTCCAAGGCAATTTTGTGAGGAGGAACACTCTTTAATAAGCCCAATTGTGTGATTGGCCTGATGTGAAATTGAAATGCACCGGAGCGAGCCAGTGGTGGCGCGGCACCACAATGCCGACCCGTAATGGAATAGCGCTCCAAATTAACACTACGAAATTAGTTATAGTGTGCCATGAAACACGAAGGCTGGTGGGGGAAGCTATCTGAGGGTAATGCCCACATTGTCTGCCATCAAGAACCAATAATGCACACCGGTCTGCTTCTCAGGATAAGCAGACTTCCTCTCAGAACCCGCAAGGTCAAGCCTCTTCATCTTCATCGGCATAGCTAGCGCTGGACGTTCGGACACAGGAGGCCGACTTCCGTTCATAGCTGCAGGAAGATCGTTTCACCAGGGCTCGCTGCTGAAAAGTGCAGCGGGAGTAAAGTGCACTGTTGCCGCTGTACAAAGAGCTTTCCAAGCACATTTAGGCTGTTGCTTCCCGATGAAATGGACTGGATAATTGTACTTCAGGTCCCTATATACACCGTTTTCCAATTCTGCCGTGATGGTTCAATTTGATACCAGAGCTAGTTTGTAGTTGATGCATCCGGTGATTGTTAAAAACACTTCGATAAATTTGATATTGTAGCATATCCATATCCCATATGTCAGTTTACTACCGGGCCGTTCCGGGGTTACTTTAATGTCCCCAACAAACAGGAGGGAGCATCCTTCAGTCCCAGGCTATTGCATTACACCCAACTTATGTTGCCCAATACTGAAGGGGTCATTTTGTTTTAAAAATGTTGCCGTGAATCAATTCTGTCACATTACAGTCAGAATTATGAACCTGTCCCTTACAGGCTACAACAGTTGGTACAGAAAGACACAGAAGGGTAGGAAGAACATTTTCAGAACTAATGAACTCAGACCAAGAAGGGGGGGGGGGGGGCATACAGACAGTGAGTGAGAGAGAGAGCAGAAGGCTACAGAGAGCCAGCATCACCACTGACAAGCATCAATCACCCCCCGGGCTTTGATTGACTCTGCTGTCTTCAAGGGGCCTCAGCCTGTCATCAGAGTAATGATGATTTAAAGTAAGGATCTTCCCCAGGGAAGCTGTTCATGTTCTCCGATTGCCTTCGATCAGCAAAACCAAGCGCTTAGTGTGTATGTGAGCGTATGCATGTAGTGTAGGAGTCCGATCTCAAAGTCGGCACCGGATAAACCTACTAAACACAATCCCTTCAGATATGTTTACACTTTAGGCCTGTCAGCTTTAATTGGACTTGGATTAAGTTCCCTTCAAGTAAAGTAAATAAAACAGATGATCGCCGACACGACATTGATCTAAATATCCATATTTTGCTACTGTGTGATTTGAGCTCCACTCCACAACAGTGGCCCCGCCGTCGCTGCCAATACGCTGGCCTTTGGTCTGACAGTTTGCCAATCGTGGCGGCAGACCCCGCCATCATGTAGATCGGTCAGAGGGCAACTGGGGTGATTGACGAGCAGACAGGAGGTTTCTGGAGGTTTCTGGAGGAGGGGCGGGGCATCCCTGGTGCTTATCCAAGACTCTTAACAGTGCCACAGCATTTTTCTTTTCTGACCCCAGTCTGTGCAAATCAGCAGCAGCTTTTGATGGCTTTCGGTACGAGAGCCGCGATTCATTGTTCATTTTTTTTTTTTTGGCTGTTCAAGTTTGAGGCTGGGATTCCTGAAACGTAAGCGGGGATATCTGAAACGTTTCTTTGCTTGAATGGGGTCCTTCATGATCCGAGACCTCTGGATTTTCCGAGAGAAGTTTGATTCCCACAAGCCTCCATATCTTCCTCGGTGAGGTGCCTGCTAAATCCATTGATCAGTATCACTCCCCTCTAGAGACTTCTCAGGTGGCCGTGTCTTTCACATAAGCCGAGGATCATACCGAACCCCCCCCCCCCCCCACCAGAGGAGCTTGAATCCCCCCTGGGGGTCACTCTCATTACAGCGAGGGGACTGTCTAATCTTGCTTTTATATGGGTTTCTGTTCTGCTGCAGGAATGAGAAAGGAAGACCCTTATCTCCAATGATGAATTTACTCAGGAAGTAAAAGGGAAAATCAATGGAGCACAGTTGCATTGAAAGAGGGATGGTGTGTGGGGAAAGCACAGTAAATGAAATGGAGATATTCAGTGAGCGTAGCACACAGTGCTCCGGGCTAAAGTGTGTGACTCCCTTGGGAGGGCGAGGGGGGTGATGGGGGAGATGTGTGTAATGGAACTCCCGTGACTTATCGGCTGGGCCCGGCAGCCAATGGGTTTGTTTATATTGACTGAGCCTTGGGTCCTTCACTTGATATTTGAATAGTGCGGCAAAGGGAAAGAGGGATGGCAAGTGAAGGGAGGGGGGGGGGGGTGGGGGGGTGGGGGGGGGGGGGGGGTAAATGGGCTGATGGCATTTACTCCATTAAACCACTGCTAATCTTGTCCGTTCCACATGTTCTGAAACAAAGGCCCGATGCTATATCGGAAATTGCCACAAAGCTATAGCACTTGCAAAGCACCCTTACTGTGTATTCCACATGTTGTGTTAAAAGCTGGATGGTTATTTGGAGATAAATTCTGCTGACTTCCGCTGAAAAATTCCGTTCCATCTCGGAATATCATTTGATGGCTTGCAGTGGGATTTTTCCAAACGTCACTTCTATCTGACAACATCGTGCTTTCTGTGAGTTTATTCACCGGGATGGAGGAAGCTAACTTCTGTATCTGCAATAAGATACTAGGTGAATGCTGATGTTATCCTCATTACAGGTCTTCAGTCTGATCTGGAACCAGCCAGCCTGGAGGTGAAGCTCGACGAGAGTCCGAGGAGCTCCGTCATGCTGACGCCCGTGTCCGAGGTTTCCTCCGTGGAGCTGGCCACCCTGTCCCCTCCCCAGGTTTCCCCTTCCTCCCAGCTCTCCGAGACCGCCTCAGACACCAGCGCCCCCGAAGCCCCCGAGGCCGCCGAGGCCCCGGGCCCGGCCGCCGAGTCGGGCAGCCAGCTAGACACCTCCAGCACGGACGGGGAGCCTCGTACCGATGAAGACAAGGACCCCAAGAAGAGCAAGGCTCACCTCCATTGTCCCGTCTGCAAAGTCACCGTCAACTCCAGCTCCCAACTGGAAGCACACAACAGCGGTAAGAGCAGGGCGGTAAGACCCTGAGCTTTTGCACACCCGATTTTTCTTTGCTTCGCCTGTAATTTTTGGTGATCTAGGAAATGGAGCTTTTTGTACCCTAGCACTCACTGTAAGTCCCTCTGGATAAGAGCTTCGGCTGAATGCCTAAAATGTAAAAATCGCTGTAACCAACCTGCCTCTCTCCCCGCCAGGCACAAAGCACAAACTGATGCTGGAAGGTCAGAGCGTCCAACCCCGGCGCAGGGGGAAAATGGTGACGGCGCGTGCCGCCTGCAAGAGCAAGCGGCTGGGCAGCAAAGGCAGCGTGGGGGTGCCCAGCAAGAACTTCCAGTGTGAAGTGTGCGAGATCTTTGTGAACTCTGAGACCCAGCTGAGCCAGGTGAGCTTAACATGGGAGGCAAAGGGGGGAACATTTACTTTCAGTGTGCACATGCATGTATGATAGATGGTTTAATTGCTTATTGCACTTTTACTTTAGCACTGGTAATGCTCTTAGATGCTTGTTTGGGGAGGAGATGCACTTGGCGACTAGTAGTTCTCTTGCCTACTTACGTTGAATGCACTTAGTGTAAGTCACTTTGGATAAAAGCATCTGCTAAATGGCTGCTAATATAAATGTAATTTCATGTATTTTTGGGGGGATTTTACATTCTTTTGTATACACATATTCATCAGAGAGGAATAGAAAGAGACACACCGGTAAAAGGAGATGTAAGAATTGGCACAAAGGAAGGAGATGTATTACTTAACTGGCTGGACTAATCTGAAGTGACTGGACGACAGACAAGTCCGATCCTCTGTGAAGGCATTAAGACACTCTTACATCAGCGTGTGACCGTCTGGCACGGGGGTTGTTTTCTACCATCAGAGGTGCTCCAGCAGGCAATTCACAGATCACGATGGGGGCACATGGGGCGGCTTCTCTTACCCTCCTGGTGCTGCATGAAATGAAAGATGCGGAGGGGAGCGAGGGCACGGAGACGTCCTGTAGATTTGTCAAGCCGTCCCGAGTGAGGATTTCACTCAAAGGGCTCCGGGCACACAGGCACTGTTGACTCTGTTGCAGGGAAAGGCACTCTAGCCCAACCAAGTCAGGAGAACATGTTGCATGCATTTACCACACCTCCACATGGATGGTGAGGCTGCATAATGAAAGAAAACAGTACTGCCTGAACATAGCTAGCTACCTCTTTACACGTGGAGGGACTAATACTACACAGTTTACTATGAATGGACTGACCTCTGATGTCACACTTCAACCCTCTCTGTTAAAGCTAGCGCAAAGGAGCGGAAAGGAAAATTTAATGATATTACTTCATCCACATGAAGATGTTTCTGTAGAAGCAAACAGTTTTTAAAATATCCTAGCGGTGGAAACGTGTGTGTGTGTGTGTGTGTGTGTGTGTGTGTGTGTGTGTGTGTGTGTGTGTGTGTGTGTGTGTGTGTGCTCGAAATAAAGCAGCAGTTTAATTTACAGCCACATGAAAGAAGCCATTCAGAGCAGCTTGCGAGCGCACGATATGTTTATGGAGCCATTATTTTTCCACATTAGACAGATATACATCTGATGGTATCATAAGTCACAGCGAGGCTCCTTAGTGAGCAGATACTTATTTACCAGACATTAATGCAAGATACTTGAGGTATTTCATATATTGTTACACTGGCACAGATTTTTATCAAACCATGCTGGTAAAGTCATTTCGTCCCGTTTGATGTTCATTAAATCCTACAATCTGAGTGAAGGGATTGTCTTGGAAACGTCTCCCCTTCTGAAAAGGAATGTGGAAAAGATACAGGATATGCTGGCATGTGTGCAGGGGGGGGGACCCCGGCTGCACCGGCTTTAAATGCATTCCACTGGCGCTATTCAGACACCCTCAGCCCCGCGGAGACGTAAGCCCCGTTAGAGAGCTAGCATGGCCGAGGCAGCAAGTAAACGCGATGCATTTTTTCTGTGCACCTCATACTGGACGGTATATAGCACATTATTAATTCAGCACACTGATAACATGTGAAGTTGTTTTCCGCTGTGGTACGACAGATGCTTGTTAGCTGACTAATGGTGTTTTCTGCTGGTCTCCACAGCACATGAATAGCAGAAGGCACAAGGACAGGCTGGCAGGAAAACCTCCCAAACCCAAATTCACCCCCCACAGCAAGAGCCAGCCAAGCTCCAGCTTAGTGGTAAGTCACAGCATAAAGAGACAGACAAACAAAACACTGCCACTGCAAATAGGCGTGCATGCACACACACACACACACACACACACACACACTCAAGGAAGACAAACAAAACGTAATTGCCTTTCTCTTACAAACAGATATGCTCAAACGTACTGTAAACAACAACACTGCACCGTTGGAATGAATTCGGGACATTAATCTAAATGGAGCTCGCTAACTAATACATTTCCAAACACCCCGTTTCAATTTGTCTCGGTTACAGTCAACTGATTTGACCCCGACCCTGACGAACACACACACACACACACACACACACACACACACATACACGCATGCACACTTAAGCCTTATTACATTGCCCCCGCAGGAGTTTGTCTGTCTCGGCGAGCCAGCATGCCCGTGTGCCTGCACTGTCAGAGAGGTTAAGCACACTGCTCTGTTGTACTCAGTGAGTCGCCCCCCTACCCCCTGAGACCGGTCGAAAATAGTCCCGCTCTCCCCTACTGACCAGCTCTGACAACAGCAGCCTGAATCAGCACTCCAGATTAATCACTTCTCTGCTCCTGTCACATGTACACCCCCCCCCCCCCCCCCCCCCCCATCTCTCCTTCTCCCCATACTCCTCCCCCCTCTTCCTCCTCCATCCTACAGAACTTGAGATGGAGTGGCTATGTCGGCGGGGCCGTGTCTGCCATGAAGAAAGCGTTCAGCCAGTACAACCTCACCTCCCTCTCCTCGCAGGTCAGTGGCGGGAGAGGCCGAGACTGGGGTTGGATTGGGCGGGTGGTGGTGGGAAACATGTTTGCCCAGTAAATGTGCTCCGCCTCTCAAATGAGCCTCGTTGTGTTCTTCTCTCTCACCCTCTCACCGCTCCCACTCCCGTCTTCTCTAGACCAAACTGGCCTTGCAGAAGCAGCTGACCAAGAGCTTGACTGGCTTCCTGCCCAGCCCCCTCACCCAGCCAACCCTGTGCACAATGGCGACTAACCCGCTGGCTCTGCGCCACCCGGCGGGCACCGCCACCTTCATCCAGACCCCCTTCCTGGGCCCTGCACTGTTTCGGCCGGCCCCGGGGCCATTGCGGGCCACACACACGCCCATCATCTTCTCCCCCTACTAAAGACTCGACCCGCTATCCCTTTGAGCTCCACCCTTGTCCCTTTACCAAACCCCACCTCTCAGCCCTCCCTTAGTGTGACCCCACATGACGAGGGCCACACGCAAACTATGCAGCCCGTCAGACCCAAGATGGAAAGAGCACACAAGCCCTGGCCCTCGGTGGGCCGTGAGGCCAGAGAGCAATTTCCCATCACGAAGGCCAAGGTCCCGTCTCCCCCACCATGCCTTCTGTCTGCTCCGCCTGTCGTGACCTTAGGAGCAGGACAGGACCTCCAGAAAGCGACTGGTGCAAGGAGGTCTATTTTATAGCCATTTCATGGGTCAACATGGTTTGGATTATTGATATTATTGTGTAATTTATTAGAGAACAAACATAGAGACGTCTAGATGTATGTTTAGTGTGGTTGCCACAAAATAAGGTCCCTTTACTTGATGCTCTTTTAAAACATTTTTTTTTAACTTATTGGTTTCGGGTTTTTTTATGAAAGGTCATCTTAGCACAAGCCATGACAGCAGCTGAACCCAAGTCATCCTCCTGTATGGCTAGACAGGTGGACCAGCCTTTTTCCACATCCACAAGCTCAAAGTAGGATCATCCAAAGTCTGGCAGAGGTCAAACAAGGACACGCTCTCATCTTAAATGTTTGAAGGACAAATGTGAAGGTCCTTGTCATGAGTCTTGTGTGTAACTGTGTCCATGATGAGGCTCCATTAGCACCGTATACACCCCCCTGTGCACCTCCAGCTCCACCTCTCCCTCCCGAACCCTGTTCCCCCCTGAACTCATATGATTAAATCATTTCCTTTTTTTTCTCTCTCTCTTTCTTTCTGAGTCACAGCCACCGTCACAGCCCTTCGTAGTGTACTTCCTACCCAGTATCCCCAGGATTAAGCACTCATTAAGGTCCTGAAAAGGTCGGCTTGTCAACTCGGTTTTGTTTCAATTTGCAAATCTGTCTTGAGAAAGATTTTTTTTTGCCCCGCTGCGTAATTCAGCCAGAGCATTTTGTTCTCGCCAAGCTAGCGGCACCAAAACTTTTTTTTTTTTTTTTGCAAATGTGGATGTCTTATGAAATGCCATTGTGTCTTTTCCCTCATGTTTGCTAGTTTTCCTTCCCTCCTTTTCCCCACCCCTACTGTCCTCACCTTGTCGTTACTGTTCATTTTCTCTTGCATTGTCTCAGCATGAGGAGTAGGGAACGCTTCCCCCAACACACACACACACACACACACACACAGACATGATGAAAACACAATGGAAAGGAAACGACTTCCGATGCGATTTCAAAGCTCAATGAAAGGTTTGGCTGACCGCGGGTGGGAGGAGTCCTCACCCAGCTCTTGATTGACATCCTATTGCAGCATCTGCACACAGCGAGGGAGGGAACAAAGCACAGTGCCATGGCAACCACATTAAAAGCACCTTAAAACCAATTTACTTATAAAAGCAATTGTTTTGCTCCAGTTTTTATTTTTTTGCTGTAGGTGTAAGTTTTCACAATCACGTCAATTTAAGTGAGCATTTTGCTTAGAAAAAAAACAAAAAAACAATCAAGTGAGAATGATCGCATCATGGTCAGATCTCACACTTAAAGCAATACATTCAATATGTTTATGTTTATGATGTGTTTCCAGTGTGTCGATGGCTTTATCTATTCTATACTGTACAACTCCCATAACAATGTACTATGTGCTCCTACGCAGCCAAGGGCCAACTCTGAATCGTCAGTGAAGACTCATTTGAAATGATGGGTTGTCCTGATGGCACTGCCCTTGATGCTCGACGCTCATGGTCAATCTCCACATGTTGTGACTCTGGGCTGCACTGTTCCATTTATAGTCGCTCTCGCCCCCGCGGAGAGGGTGCTTCAGCTCAATATGACATTGCTGTTTCACCTTTTAGTGGAACAGGGGAACTTTTGTATGACTTCCACTGAGCAAACGATATTATGTTTAGAGACAAGTGTTCTAGTGTCACAAGTGCAACATCAAATGTCATTTTTGCTGTTCATACAAACATGCTGTTTCCCTCCCTCAACGCCCAGCCCCACCCCCCACCACCCCAACAGAGGGACACTTGCCGAGGTCTGACGAGGACTTGAAGCTGTATTGTCAAATGTTTTATCCCGGCCACTTCAATTACAGTCATGGAGAAAATCCTATGCATTTCGGTTGTGCAATATGTATAGTCGTCTGTGATGCAGCAGCGCCATCTGTCGTGAAAACCCTGTAATTGCCATCCAGTACTAGTGCTTCTCCGCCATCTTTTGATCCTGCTTTTCCGTTTGAGGCCCCAATCCGAGTCTTTTTTGGAAATACGAAGCCACCGGGTCTCCTTGCCATACCGACGTGATTCTCCCCAGTCACTCTACTCAGTGAACCAGCCAGCCTTTAATCTTCACTGTTTGTTTATTTCTATCACTCAGTGGGAACTCTGGACTACAGGACTGAAAGGAAAAACGTGTTCTTTAAATCTAGAGGAGGCAAATTATATGTAGAAACCATAGAATAACTATAGAGATTTTATCAGAGTTGCTATTGTTATCTGTATCATGATGAATTGCTATCATAGAAGAGAGTAGGTTATGTTATTGTAGGCTCTGCAGCGTGCACTGCTGTGAGGGGAACGGGAAAATGCTTTTGCTTGTTTTGTTTCTTTCTTTATTTACATGGTTTTACCTAAATGTTTTTTTTAAGTACAAGAGACAAAAATATTTAAAAACAAAAATTCTTGAGTGAGTTTTTTTGTTCCTTCTTGAAGGTGAAATTTAAAAAAAAAAAAAGGCCTTTTCAGACACTATCCCAAACATGAGCCAGGCCTTCTCAGGGGTGACAGGTGGAGCGAACATGCTAACATGACCATCCATTCAGGGTATCCCTCCGCAGCTCTGGAGAGGAGGCAACACTGTACATATAGGGTGGAGATTTAAAAAACAAACTACAGTGCTGTACCACAGAGAGGACAAGGGAGGGATTTTGGACAATAAAGCTTTTAGAACTTGTAAAAAAAAAAATAGATTATGTAAATATCGATCTGTGTGTGTGTGTGTGCTAACCCTGCATCACGGGTGCAGCGACAATACCATTTATTTTATTACAGTTGAGTGAAATGTCCATATTCACATCTAATTCATTTTGGACTGGCAAACTGCAACATCCCAGAAGGCACCACTTGTATTTACCTTCAAATGTGAGCAATAACAAAATGTGTCTGGTGCTTGTGAGATCAGGCAGATGATAGTGAATGAAAGTACATTGGTAACATGATAGATCCCGAGTCAAAGTAACAGTCGTCTCCTCTCCTTTGGATGGATTTACATTTGGGTATAAATGAATCAAAGAAAAAGAGGAAATTGGGAGTGAAAATGATGCACACTATTAATTGAACCTGGATGAAACGATCTCAAATACTCAGCCTGCTTCCTGCTGAAATAAAAATGACTCAGAACTGGGATTTTTATATGGGCTCCTCAGTTTGCAGCTGCAGGTCTTTTGGGTTATTTTTCTACTGGGTGAAAGTGTGCAACACATCTGTTCCTGTTGCAACCCAGAGGTACTCATTTTCCACCCGTTTCAGGAAACAATCTGTGACAGCAGGGTTTAGCGCTTTGCCAAGGTACAGTGGCAAAATAAAATAAATGGTTATAAATTTAAGCTACAATGCCTGAGCACTCTCTTGCACAGTGAGGAGTCATACAACTATATCCTAGAGTTTCTGATGTACCTTAGAAACAGGCTAATCTCCTCTATCTTCAGATTATTCTCCACAGATGGCCACTACATTGTTCTCTGGAACGGCTCCAGCTACTGCAGAAAGATTAGGTTCTGAACAATGCTTGAATCCTGCAGGATTACGGAACAGCACAGCTGACTGCCGTACTCGACGTCTTCTACGTGTTTGCCAATCTGTACAGTGTTTCCAAAGCCAATGCTGCCTGGTCCTTTGGTGTACTGTGCTCCCTGTCACCCCCCGCCCCCCAGAAACCAGTCGGCTACCTTAGACGCTGACACCGAGCAGAGGAGCGTCTGTCCCCGGACTGTTTACGTGGTGGCGGATTGTGACGTCCAAGCATTCGGTGCTTTCCCCCAATTTCGTTCTATTATTCTTATTCTTTGCTCAGTCAGCTCTGGTTTTGTTTTCCAAATGTCCACGTCCTTGTTCATTTTGAAGGTGAGCCCTTCTATGTGAGACTGGACTATGTGTTGTTGTTGTCATGTGCATCCCGGGCCCCTCATGCCAGCCCTTCCCTTTGTGGAAACGGTAGATAAGCACAACATCAAGCACAACAACTCTTCTGGTGTCAATCAAAGCAAAGCCACGGGACCCCCTGACACTGACTAAAGTGGAGTAAAGTGCCAGCGGAGTGGCAGAAGGACATGATGACCTTGGCTGAGCCATGACACCGGTGTATCCTCTGTATTGATCCATTGCGTTATCTGGCTGCTCTAGATGGATGGAGTGACACCCTTATCTCCTGTTGTGGTGGTCAGCCACCGCGCCCTCTTCCGCCTCAAAGTCAAACCACACAAACATAGCTTCAGTCTGTGTGTGTGTGTGTGTGTGTGTGTATACACGCACATAGGCTTCATATCTGTGACTGCTTCTGTTCAATGTAAAGAAAATGGAACGGTACGAAAGATGTATGACGATGTAGAAGATATAAATAACCTATAGGAGGGGACGAGGCCAGTTTCTTTTTGTTGTAATACCTTTTCCTTAATACTCATTGTACATTTTACGATCATGACTTTTATGATGTAACATGATAATTATAATGTGGAAAAAAGAGATTATTTTGATAAGATATTGCTTTAGTCTTTAAATGAGGTCTATCCCTCCACGTGTATAGATGTTCCAAGGTGAAAAGAGAAAGGAGAAGGTAAAAAGAGAAAGGAGAGAAGGAGGCAGAGGGATGAGTTGAGCAGTGGAATAAATCGATTAGTTCTTCAGCTTCTGCAGTGTCTTTATTTGGTGCTTTATTGGGCTTAAAGTGTCTGTCTATCGACTGGAGGGAGACAATGTGTCAACTTGTCCTCCTGCGTAATGTCAAAGGTGTCAAAGCCTTTCAACACGCTCAGCAAACACATCCAAACACACACACACACACACACACAGAAACACACTGCATGGTTTAATGAGCACTATAAGCAATGATCAAGTTCCCTTTTTTTTTTTTTCACGATTCAGTATGCTTTTTAAATTTGGTTCGTCCCAGATGAAATCACTTTCAAGCCAAAATGACCTGCACTCAGACAGCATGACAGCTAACATTTGACAGAGCCGATGATATTTCCAGCCTGGTACCTATACACTGTAAAGCTGGCTCTGCTGTAAAAACAGTATGTGTGCTCAGTGCCATGTGGAATTGTTTCCATCCAAGCTTGTGAACCCCAGGCTTCATGATCATGACAGCGCTGGGAGAGAAAACTGTGATAAAAGGGTCAATACAGCAGCTGCCAGGGTTGAAGTCTATTATCTGCTTTTCTTTTCTTTTTTAAAGGGGGGCGGGGGGATAAAATCGTATTTATTTTTTCTGTCCCCTGGGAGAGTTGGATGCTCAGCTGCAGTCGTGAGACAGCCTGTTGTGTTTTCACTGCGATGGTATTATTGGTAGAGACACAAGGGCATCGCCTTGTTGCCCCGTGACTGTGACAAGCAAGGGGTCATTTCTCTGTCTGTGGTCAGCACAGTCTAATGGGAGGTTCATAAATCATACAGGCAAGTGACAACCTTTCTGGCGTGCTCAGAGTGTGTATTTCACATTTTGTGTTACATTTCCAAGAATCACCTTTTTTTTTTTTTTGCTGGAGGTCAGTATAGCCATGGAGCCACTATATGGAAGGAGAATAGGACGCCCAATGTAAAAGTCTCTTCCCCCACTGTTTGGCCTCATGTGCAGAGACATAAAATGATCATTACTGTGCATTGTCATAATCCAAATGTGTGACACAATAACAATAACATTTTGTGCGAGGCAACATCGGCACGTTTGGCTCTATTCTAGTCATTAAAAAGAACATGATTGAAATGAGATGTTACACGATGGTGCCTTGAGGGGAAACTGAGGTGAGTGCAATTTAATTTCAGAAATGTTCCACTTGAGGTTTTCTCATTGGGCTACATTAACCTTTCCAGTCAACGTGCCCATGTGGAGCTAGCGGATCATTTCCTCTGCCTAAACGTTCTCTGACCTTGTCTCGATGACAGCGTTTTCCCCGACTCAAAACTGCTTAATTGCAATGCTTGTGCAGCAATTGATGTAAGTGACTGCGAGAAGTAGAAACACTAAACTACCTAAATGTCCTTTTTAATGACGTAGCACTCTGAAACGGTAACATAAATATATGAACGGATTCCCTAACCCTACAATCAGTATAAAACTGGTGCAAACAGGGACTTGCCCATTGTAAAAAAAAAACAATTGGCGTATCACTGGCATGATACTGTTTGACATGAAGATTTTATTTCTTTTGTATGTTTTGTCATTGCCATTTTGCAGGAATCAAAAAATGAGCATGTAACCTGAAATACAATTTAATGCATGACAGTTTACTTTGCTTCCTGGCCTCTTATTCAGTTTTGAGTTTGGTACGAAATGCACTTGTTCATCAGTTTAATTACCTATCTAAGGGAAGCAGGAGAATACATCTTAAATAAAATACTGGCATTGGCTTTTTCAGGAAAAAATGAGCTATGAATCCTCCCAAATTGCAATCAATTCACTCAATGATGCAAAAATCAGGTAGCAGTATTGTGAAGGTAAATTAAATCCCATCCTCCCGTTATCCTAGGTCGGTCTACATTATTTATCTGCAGGTCAGGGGCTCTTGAACCTTAACCTAATTGCCCGCAGGGACCAAAAGTAATTGAAACATAGCAGTACTCTTGTTTTGAAGGGATGCATCAGATGCTACCGTTTAATATAGACTCATATTCGACCTTTCCTCTGCTAGGTGAGTGGCTTTAATGGTGCCAACCACCTGAAGCTCGGTGCTCGTGTTCAATCCCTGCAGCGACCTTTTGCAGTTGGAGGCTTCAGCGGCTCCACCACTACCTTTAAGGTGGAGTGCTGAGAGAGATCCATCTAAAAACCATATGGACTTGGTCTGACTCACTGCAAGTCACCAAGGTGTTTGTCAGGCCAGCCCGTTTTTGGTCTAAGATAATTTTTCACATTTTGTGAGAGAAGCAATCTTGAAGATCAGGTAGTCCTTGTTAGGATTAGACCGATATGTCAGTTTGCTGATATTGGCCTTAACTAGTCAATGTGTTCCCCTGCTGATATGATGGAGGTTCCTCCCTGACCACAATTGTATTTTCTTTGCACATTTTATTTATCTAATTAATTGTTTGTTTTTTGAAATTCATTCTCCACTTCAAGGCCTAATGTAACCCAGAGCTCCCCCTAACATTGAATAGGTGTGGTGGGTCATCCAGCCTTAAGGAGCTGTTGTCATCCCCTTTTATGTCCCATGATGGTCTGAATGCTGTTTCAGAGGATTTCCCACCCCGGCTGTCGAGAATAACATTCTGTGGAAAACAAATGACTTCTTTGGCATGGAAATTGTCAATTTTAAAATATACTGTATATCAGCACTGGCTTATCAGCAACTTCAGTCTAAAAATATCACTATCAGCCTTCAAAAACTGATATCAGTATCAGACAAACCCTAGTCCTTGTTGTCTTAAGTACCCATGCAATCTGTGTGCCTGTAAAAGAAGCATTTGAAAAAGGCTCATTCACTTGTTTCTCATGCAGAATGGAAAGAGCAGAAAAGAATGCGATGTTTGTGCTGGAGAAAAGGGCACAGCAATCAGGCGACTGTAACCGAGTTTCTTTGAGAAGGAGTAGGTCTGTGGGCGAAGACAAGATAATATCCTCCTTTATAGTTTTCCTTGCTTTGCTTTTAATCTGTTGCAATTTTAACTTCCAGGAATTGATATTGTACATTAAGTCATTCTCAACTAAACTGCAGTTTTTAAACACTAAATAGTTACAGTGTCGACAGTTGTAGGCTAAAACACCGTCTTCCAAAGTGATGATCATTCCTCAGAGGCAGTGTGTAGTTTGGTGGACTGATTTTGTGAGAGAACATCCACATACTGTATAGTCCAACTAGAAGAGCAGAGACATCTGCTGGCCAACACACTGCAATGTAAATTACAGGCGATCAGTGATGTGTTTATCATAACCTTTTAAAATGCACGTGTGAGCTATTGGATAATTCCCCTCCGACCTTCCACATTTGGGAGGGTTACAAGCAGCGGCCAGGAAACAAATCACCACGGGCCCCTGGTGAGGTCACGGCCCCGGGGGCACGCGCTGTTGTGACGGATGCAGAATAATTAGCACGATGAAACTGCAACCGCATTTCATTTCTTAATGAATTATAACCACAACCACTACTACCAGTTAGTCACAGGGGGGAAAAAATCCTTTAATTTGTTTACAAAACATGCAAACAAATATCAAGCGAACACATTTAAAAGGATATTCATATTCATATAGAAATGCACTGATACTCAACAAGAAAACAAAAAGATGAAGCTGTACATGGACATGAATAGTCACAAAACAATGTCAACGTATTTCCCCTTTTTAGATGAAACAAAAATTAAATGCTGCATAAATGTAACCTGATGACTCACCCGGATTAAAGCCAAATGTCTCGCTGATCATCTGATGTGTAGAGACGCGATTCATTTTGCTTTTTACAGCTCAGTAAATGTGTTCGACATGGGCAACGACTCTGATTGCTAATATACCGAGTCATTTCCTGAAATAATGTCATTTTAAACACCGTGCTCTAAAGCCTGGGGGGGGGAATGATAATAGCACCTGAGCCTGTGGAAATCCTTCTCACTTGGAAACACAATAAAATGAGTTTTTCATCAGAACACCAATCTTCTGTCTAATATTAAAAAATCAAAGCCTGTACAGGAGGCATTTTGTATTTCTGGTAAATATGTTGAAATACAACAGCAACAAAAAGGAATGGATTTTCTCGTAACTTTAAGGAATGTCAATCACTCGTTCTAAAACAGTCGACGCTGTGTCTCAGCAGAGAACATACCAGTAGTGTAACAAATCTCCAGCATATTTACATCATTTCCCCATCATTATTTTATGCACCATCCCAAGACACGGCCACTATCACGCCTACAATAGCATGGATCCCAACATTTATGTGATACAGTAATCAGTTAACATTTGCAATCCAGTCTGTGTATACATGCAGTATTAAACATGCCCGCTGGGTACTCATCTATATACTGTGAGCTCCGTGAGTATATGGACAGACGGTGGAACGTTGTTTGACATCTTGAAATTTTGGATTGTCAAAGTGTACAATGAGCGTGAGATTAAAATGCCAATTGTCAGATGATTGAGATTATTTTCAGCCATATGTATATACCCATATATATATATATATATAGAAGAATTTGGATGAATACTTGGATAAAACAGGGGTGACATTTACAAAATCCTACGGTAGTTCTTCACTTTCTCATCTGACAGGCTGATAATTTCTTCAAATTAAAGATTATGATCTGCACTTTTCACTCATAATCATATTTAACTTTCCAATCCAAAGTAAAACAGTAACGCAGCGAAACATCAGCAACAATAACAACATTGCAGCTGTACAAATACTCATGGTGCGCTCTGTATATGAATGTCCATAAAATCATCCTGCCTTGTTTCCTCTCATTACAACTTCTCTTCCTCCCTCAACCAAACTCCCCGACTGTTCAGCTAAAAACCTACTAGTTCCCTTCAACGCTCCCCGTTCTCCCTTTTTCCTCCCTCTCAACACCGACGCGCTCGTCCGGTCGTTCAGCTGTCCAGAGAGCCGCTCCCCTTGTTCTTGTTGCGACTGAGGGGGAAAGTGGACTTGCTCTGCGGCTGGGTCATTTTGCTGGCCAGGTAGACGAAGGGCTCGATGAGCATGTGCCGATCCACCACCGACACCTCCCACAGGCGCACCTTCTCGGTCTTGGCCCAGTTCTGCGCCATGTTAGAGTCTACCCTCCTCTCGTCCTGCTTGTCTAGCTTGTTACCCAGCACCACAATGGTCACCTGTGGATCAACATGATCATGTTAGCCCTGCGTCAGTGCAATCTCTAGCACTGTCTGTCGTGCCTACCTCAGTGCACTATGTCGACTGTATCTCAGCTATGACAATGGCATACCCCATTTTGCTAGACAACATGTTCTCTATTAAGGGGAAATAACATGTTCCTCTTTGAGTACAAACATGATGTAACTTGGCCCCAAAAGCAAGATGACAAAGGTGATTGAGAATTTGACGGCTATTATTATTAAAATTGTGCGGATCCCAAGTATTTTGGGTAGTTTTGAGTATTTTCTGCACAATTACGTATTCTATTACTTCTTCTCTATCACTACTTATATATGTACATGCAATCAGCAAAACGACTACTGATAGTTGCGTTTGTAAGCATACGCTGGTACCAAAATACGTTTCTCAAGATCTTCAATTTTGCAACTAGAATTGAGACAGATTTTTTTTGGAAAAGGAAATGTTCAGGAAACATGTGTTCAAGTCTTCACAGGAGTTAATAACTTAATACATTTTGGGCTGATGGAGTATAGCATTGGAGTTCCAGACTGATTTTTGCATTTCAGGTGGAAATGTGCCCAAAAATACACCAAATTCAGCAAGACAACGGAGGGTGTATATCAAATGCAGCAATGTTGGAGATTCATGAACATCCTCAAATTGCTAATACAGCAACTAGTAATTTATCTGGATATTTTGGGAGTCCCTGTAGCTTGATCCCCTCTCAACCATTGTCTCCACCCTGTATAGAATCCCCTGATTCATCGTAACATGCGCACAGACTTGTTCAATTCTCACCTCTTTCTTGTCTCTGTGACGGTCAATGTCCTTCTTGAGTGCCTCCATTCGCTTGAAGGACTCTTTACTGTCGATGCTGTAAACAAGTACAAAGCCGTCGGCAAAGGAGTAGTAATGTCGAGAAAACTCCATTCCGTCCCTGAGTCCCCGAGTGTCATAGAAGCGCACCTGCTCCCGCGTGCCACGGTCAGTTTCTATAGAGCCGATGTAGATATCCTCCAAGGTCTCCATAGGCTCAGAACCTAACAGAGGACAAATGATGCAAGGTCTATTTCATACAGTGTGACATACTATATAAGTATCAGGACGGTTGTTTGTGTAATCAAAACATTAACTTCATGCTACAGTGACCTAGAAGTCCTGGAATGGTGGATATGACACACTGTATATATATGTATAGCTTTAAAATTTGTTTATCTCTCTCTCCATTGTGCATTTTCAGAATTTCCAAAAGTTATTATCATAAAATAAAGCTTTTGTTGATAACTTATACTGCATCCACCAATAATTCCATATGAAGCATTTATACCACACAGTATTTCCAATACATGTAGGCTATTCAAACCTGGCACATATATGCCTTACCCATCTTCAACACAATTTTAATCCTAGGCCTACATCTATTTTACTTGACTAATTATATTGGCCATATTTTAAAATAACATGCCAAACTATCAATAAAGCGATTCTCAAAATGCCTCTTAATTTTCATCAGCGTATTGCAGTTTCACCTGTAATTCTTAAGGGCCTGCAGACACCAAAAAGAGTGGAGCATATTGATAGGACAATCCTTTTAGAGAATTTTGCCCCCGTCCCTTTCGCAGTCTAGGCTTGAGCCCAGACCTCATAGCATCACAAATTTTAGTTATCTGGTTTCCACTTTTAGGGGCGAGTTGATTATGTGTCGTAACCACCTAGACTGAAATTAGAATTAAAAAAATGTAATTCTTAAATTCCTATTTCCATTTGCATCCAATTACTGAGTGATTTCAAGCGCAGCATGATATGTTTGAATGGCTAGACATATCCCCCCCTCAGCAAGAGCAGTGTAATCTATGATTGGATGGAGCATATTAAATATGTAATACCAGTAATTACATGGCAATGAATGACCTGCAACATCATGACATTTTCAATCAACTACTGAATGATTTGTGAGCAAAGCACGGCAGGTTTGAACGTTCTGACCTCTCAACAAGAACAACAACGTAAGCTATGACTATGAAATGGAATACATGAAATATGTAATATCAGTCATTATATGGTGAATGACCTACCTGCAACATGATTTCCATACAGCAGCTGCTCCAAGACAGCAGTTTTGCCAACTGCAGCCAGGCCACACACCACCACTTTACAGCTTTTGCCCATGCTTATTTATCACTCTCAGGTCAGGAAACCTGCTAATCAGAGATGATATACAGATGGAAGACCTTTGAAACATGTCTCTCATTTCACTGTCAATGAGCGATATACACGTATTCACTACTATTAACCATTCGCTTGGTAATCAAATTATGCCCAGTAATAGTAGTGCTGAGCTAACAACATTAAGCATTAGCTTAGCATTAGCCCTCGGGGAGACACGATATCAAAAATTAACTCGCTAACGTTTAAAATTGATTGGACAATTTGCAAGTTGATCCAAAACCCATGTTTTAAAAATACACATTCCGATGTTAGCTAGTGATGAGTACTCGTGTATTATGTCTCGATTTGAGAATAGTTTTACTTGCCAGCTAAACACTTACCTTCTCACCTGACGAACTACTTCCTGTTTACAGTTTCACGTAACGACTGCAGTGTTTCACAGGGGCGGGGACACGGTTGTCAGGACTGCAGGCCCCGCCCCTGAGCAGTTTGGGCAAAATGGCGACGGTGGACTGTGATGATGTGAACATGGACCCTGACATGGAATTGCTCAGTGACGAGGAATTGGAAAGGTAGGAAAAATAAAGTCTCTGTTGCCAAAGGTACAAGTACATCTGACAACAACCTCCCTTGTTGTCAATGTACTCAAAATTCCTAGCCAGGTTCATTTTCACAATTCACACAATAAACGCTAACTAGCTACATTATCTGCTATATTTAACTAACGGTAGCTAACGGTAGCCTTATCGTCCTCCACTTATCTCCTGACCTGCATTACCAGGCTGGAGTTATCATGTTGTAATTGCTGTAACAAACTACTGTTAGCTACCGACTTTGCTAATAATGGTTGGATGGAGTGTACTGCTTTTACATTTGTTATACTGTGATATACCTAGCTAGGTACTATCTGGCTAGCTAGTGACACCATCTACTCACACCGTTTGGTCGTGATGTAAAACATGAAAGCCTTCCAAAAAAAGCAATGGCAGTTGCCCACACCATGATGGTGTCATATGTTCCTGGCTTTCCTCTCCTCCTCTGCTTTGACTGTCATAGAATATCCACGTATTTGATTGGAGCAGACACCTCTGTGCTGCTGGCTTGGCTCTTGCTATGTTTAGCTAACGTTGGCCAGTCAAGTTTTGCGTAAGAGCCCCCTCCATACACACTGCCATTCACGTTCCTAGACATGCACTCTGGAAGGTAACTGGATATTACTTTAAACATAATGAAGTGACCCACAGGCCTATCACCCCTACAGTGTGCATGCTTCTTTTTGTGTAGTATGTAACACAAGAAGTACAGTAGCAACATTAAGTCTGAGACATGGCCAATGTAGCCTCAGTCTCCTTCTAATGTCCTCCTAATGGCACAGTGATGTATCAGCTCCCTTGATCTCAGACTCTAGTCAACTGAATTTTCATAAAAACATTTATGTATACTCTTCTCTTATTTCTACTTTATCCAGGGAAGCAGAGGGCTTCAAAGAACAAGGAAATGCCTATTATATCAAGAAGGACTACTCTGAAGCATTCAATTACTATACCAAGGCCATAGGTAATTATTTAATCCAAGATAATTTTGATTTGTCCTCCTTCTCTCAGCCAAGGGGGTGATATTGATTACCGTACTGGACAGGAAACAAAAATTTGGATTTCGACTGTTAGTGGGTATCAATAACTTGTTGATTTTCTCACAGACATGTGCCCCAAGAATGCAAGTTACTATGGAAACCGAGCGGCCACACTAATGATGTTGTGTCGGTACAGAGAGGCTTTGGAGGATTCCCAGCAGGCAGTGCGATTAGACGACACTTTTATGAAGGTACGTTGTGGGAAACAAGCTACAGCACCACATTAAGGCAGGAAACCTTCAGGGCTAGTCTCTGTTTTGAGTTTGTTTTTATGCACACTGTACCCAACTGAATTAACAGGAATGTACATCTCAAACAGATTATTTTGGGGGGAAATGGGAGATGTTATCACTTCAGTTTGTGAACTGTTTGCTCACAGGGCCATCTACGAGAGGGGAAGTGCCACCTGTCCCTTGGCAATGCAATGGCAGCCAGCCGTTGTTTCCAGAGGGTTTTGGAGCTGGAGTCTGACAACAGCCAGGTCCAGCAGGAGGTGAGTTAGCCTCAGTTGGAGAGAGCATAATCTAACAACTTGTACTCGATTATCCACTATTAGATCAGCTCTGGCCAAGCTAGTGCAAATAGAGTACAAAAATCTGTTACTGAGCGGTTTAGCAAGAGATTATCTAGAGTTACTGTTAATTCCCAATGAGTAAACCAAGAGACAAGTTTCAAGCTATTCAGAGGAAATACTGCTGCTTTTATTGCTCTGATTTGAGTCCTATGCATGACACAGAATAGAGGCTACTAACAGCTGTTAAGCAATGATGTAGTCCAACTACTACAGGTCTTTTACATGCTGACTCAATACCACAAATTCAATTCTCAGCTGAAGAATGCAGAATCCATCCTCGAGTATGAGAAGATGGCTGAGATTGGATTTGAGAAGCGTGACTTTAGGATGGTAGGCTATTCTTTGTTTACTTTCTTACCAAAGTGTGTCATTTATGTGGAATGTCAACAATCACAGTCTAGCATCAGAGACAGGAAGTGTGTTGTTGGTGTCTCTAGGTTGTCTTCTGCATGGACCGTGCCTTGGAGTCTGCCTCAGCCTGCCACAGGTTCAAGATACTGAAGGCAGAGTGCTTAGCCCTGCTGGGACGCTATCCTGAGGCCCAGATTGTAGCCAGGTAACAGGACAGAGTTGAAAGATACTTCAAGATTAAATTATATATTGCCACGTGAGCCAAAGCTGCTTGGAATTTGTCACATTGAGTTCAGGGTCAAAACAGGACAAGACATTAAGGTACCCATATACATATGCCACCCAATACAATTCTCGTTATGAAATGCAGTACTAAAATGCACAAATCAGCCCAAACACAGCTTGTCAATACGCCTCTGTTAAGAGCACTATAGAAATGGGGAGGAGTGCCTTGAAAGAAAGTACATTGCGCAACTTTGAATAGTCCAGATGTTTCTGCATAGCCTGAACATTTCTAAAGCACTGTAGGTTTGGCACACAGCAATAAAACTGTGAGCATGAGCTCAATCACAGCAAAAATGACACATCTATTAAATTGAAACACCTAACTTATCAAGTTGCCTTAAAAAAGAAGAGTCTCTGGTGGGCTTTCTTCAGGATACTGGTGGAGCTGGCCCCTTTAGTGAAGCTATCTTCCCTTTCTACAACCTGTGTGTTCATATTTAATGGCTCATGCTGTCCCTCTTTAATGGAGTTTGCCAGTACCAAGTTGATGCCATCTCTATAAGCCATCTCATTGCAGCGACAGTCCTTTTCTTTATTTTGTTTCTACATTTGTATTTGTTAGTTAGGTATTTTTTTTTTTTTAACATTGGCTTGTTTATTTGTTCCTTTTTAGTGATATTCTGCGAATGGACTCTACTAATGGGGATGCCCTGTATGTGCGTGGCCTCTGTCTGTACTATGAGGACTGTATTGACAAGGCTGTCCAGTTCTTTGTCCAGGCCCTGCGTATGGCTCCTGACCATGAAAAGGCTCGCCTTGCATGTAGGGTGAGTTATTCATTACTTAACTGAGAGTTTATCAGATCTATATAACAGTGTTATAGTGTTATTTGTGCCCAACTTGCTACAGGCACAACCATTCGTCTGAGGTCTAAAAGCTAGGTTTTCACATCTTAAAGGGGCTCTTGCCATATAGGAAAAGGGCCATAGAAAATGCCTTTTTGTGTGTGTTGCCTAACTACTAAGGTAGCCCAGAGTAATTTGTAAGGCTATGTCCTATGTCCTGCCTTCCCAGAATGCCAAAGCACTCAAAGCCAAGAAGGAGGAGGGGAACAAGGCCTTCAAGGAGGGGAACTATGAGGCAGCCTATGAGCTGTACTCTGAGGCACTGACAATAGACCCCAACAACATCAAGACTAATGCAAAGCTGTTCTGTAATAGGGGCACTGTTGGATCTAAGGTGAGGAACAAGCAAAGGAAAGGCAGCAGTTGTCTGTTTTTAAGGTGTGATCTGCTGATTTGTTTTGGAGTTGGTGTTTTGCCATGTTTGATTTTCAAAACCTACTGTAGCTACAGCAGACTATAAGTTGGTGTTGATGAGAAAACAGACCTTGGTGTCCTCTGTTTCAGATTATAAATCCTACAGGGAGTTACACACACTGGAACAATTTCAAACTGATTTGACTAAATCTAGGTCAGAGTGCTTGTCCTGGGTGAAGAGCTGTCCTCTAGTGTGAGGCAGTTGTTTTGCCCAGACACACACTCTCAGATATTCCAATTCATAGTAGACCTTGTACAGAGAGCACCCTATGCCCCTCTTAGAGTGAGTATTTTTAGCAATGATGTCTTTGCCCTGTTACACATGACTTTCCTCTGTCTAACCAGCAGAACTAGGCCAGCATCTCTGCCTCTGTCTCCTCCTTGTGCGGTCACTCCTTTTTTTTTCCCTTTTTCTTTGAAAGCTGAAAAAACTAGAACAGGCCATTGAAGACTGCACGAAGGCAATTAAACTGGACGAGTCCTATATCAAGGCCTATTTACGGAGAGCACAATGGTATGTCCAGGAATTCTAACGTTGCTATTACTGGGGGCTATGATTATATTTGAATTGGTTTTCAAACATGGACTGACAAACAGTATCGCTATCGTGGTCTGCACTTTCACACAATGGCAAACCTGCATGTGTGCATGCTGTGTTGCAGCTACATGGACACGGAGCAGTATGAAGAGGCGGTTCGGGACTATGAGAAGGTTTACCAGACAGAGAAGACAAAAGGTGAGGATCAGACTCTTCTAGTGATATAGCTGCCACTCCTCTCAGCACAGCCTTTTCCTCTCACTCTGCTTCTCGGTATTGTAACATCACACAGCGGTGTCTCATCACTATTATTACACAAAGCCACATTGCATAACACATACTGTATTTAGCCACCTGCGGCCAGCTTAATGATATTGTTTCTCTTACTGCCTGCTACCCCGGTCTTTCTCTGTCTCCATTCCCTAGAACACAAGCACCTCCTGAAAAATGCCCAGTTAGAGTTGAAGAAAAGCAAGCGAAAAGATTACTACAAGGTGCTCGGGGTGGACAAGCATGCCACAGAGGATGAGATCAAGAAGGCTTACCGCAAACGGGCCCTTATGCACCATCCAGGTACCTGACAGAACAGAAACGTTTTCTCTAACCACTCTAACCATCTTTGTATAACCTACTCAAAGAAAATGCAGTATGCTGCTGTCCTTCAGCCCAAATTATTTTTTTGATTTTCCTTTTAGACCGACACAGCGGAGCCAGTGCTGAGGTGCAGAAGGAAGAGGAGAAGAAATTTAAGGAGGTGGGCGAGGCTTTCACGGTGCTCTCAGACCCAAAGAAGAAGTCTCGCTATGACAGTGGTCAGGACCTGGAGGACGATGGCATGAACATGGGAGGTCAGCAGCTGGGCAAGCCTTGGGGTGGGAGGGTGAATGGGTTCAAGGGTCAGTACAACTTCTTTAGAGAGGCACATGCCGTTCCACGTAAGCTAACATTAGTTTTCATTATCAACATTTTTCAGTTTTATTGTGAGAAACTCCTGCTTCTTTGGTTTGATGTTTATTCTTGTTTTGTGTCTCCACCAGACTTTGACGCCAACAACATTTTCAAGGCATTCTTTGGAGGCCCGGGGGGATTTAGTTTCGAAGGTAATTCATGTATGTATACAAAAAGCTGTGGGAAACAGCACTTTTATACTTTCTAACATTTGAAATGGCATTCACATTTTGATAATACCGTAGATGTTTTTTGTTTATTTGCTTGTTTGTTGTTTATTTCAGCATCCGGACCAGGAAATTTCTTCTTCCAGTTTGGTTAATTGGAGGATTCATCTACTTAAACAGTTGCTACATCAGGACTATTCAATGTCAAACCCCCGACCCTCCACCCTTATTTAACATATCTGGCTGTTTGCAAGTCAGACTCTTGTCTATGCCATTGACTGAATGAATGCTACCCAATGACAACATGCAGCACATAAATAACGCCCGTACAGCAAGGATCCCTAGAAGGCTCAAACTGAGTTGATACTGTATTGGTTTTGGATTTGGTTTTCTTCTCTCAGAATGAAACAAACTTGAAAGTCCGTAATGACTAGCAACACTGGTCAAAATAGAATGGCTGCCAAATCAAGCAACAGAATCCTGGGATTTTTGAGATAGGAGAGATTGTATCAGAGTTTCTAGGGATCCATGCAGAAAGTCACACCTTGGGGAAACTCTTGATTTACAATTGAGCATTGAGCAAGCTATTATCCAACTCGCCTGAACTTAACTGGGTATTCTCTGCATGAAAGATAGCAAGTTGCTCAATGATTTCTAAAGGAAGCGAAAACACAGGCACAGGTGAGGTGAATTTTGTGTGGTCAGAGCAACGCTTCCCCTTTTGAAGTATCTGTCAGACAGACAGTTGGCTGCTATGGTTGAATTCTCACTGAAAACTGCCTCCTTGTCATACGCCAAGAGGAGCAGTTAAAGTGAAGCTTTTTTTTTTCACAACAGCTGGAGAATAGACTTATAAAGTACAGCTGAAGCACAGTAGGAAGATGGCAGTGAAGATAGCTATGCTGGTTTATTATGCCAGCACCATCACCCTCTTGTTACCTTCCTCACTGCAAATTTTATGTTTGATGTTGCCATTCACCGATTGCTGCATTGTACATTTTACTGGAATGTAAAGTGTTAATTTGTGATGATAGTTGAAAATTTTTCCTTTTTTTTTAATTATTATTTTGATATGTATATTTATTGTAAATTTGCTGTCTGATAGAACCATCAGTATAAGATGAGGATGCTCTTCTATTACATAAAAGATTGAAAAGGGCGCCAATATTGAGCAACTCAACAGCAACTCAGGAAAAGGATTATGTTTTGCTTGTTTGCCATCATGAAATATTCCGCAGACATAGAATATGCTGGATGTGTTCCTTGACTGTGATGCAATGCATGCTGTCAGATTTTCATTACAAGAAATAGGCATATAATTGCATTTGAAATACAGTAATGTTTAAGAATGATGGCCGGTTTTTATTGTCTGAGAAAGTCTCAGTCTCCCTTTCGAGATTTTTGAAAGCCTTCGGTTATTTTGGCAATGACGATGTTCAGTTACTTCCAAATAATGAGTTTGGAGTGTGTTGTTCACTTGGTGTACTTCATGATAAAAGGAGAGCGTCCTCATCTTTGCTCATAGTTTTTGCTCTCAAAGTGAAACAACAGTGCTCTCTTATCCATGGAAAGTTACCAGCCTTGTAAATAAAGTTGGCCGCCTCTGGGTTTCCCCCAAACTATTTGCCCTGTTTTGTTTCGGTAGACTACGCTACAATATTGTCTAACAATGTGTTGTCACAATCACAACTTTATAATATCGTGAAATGATCGTGGTAATGTTAAGCTAACACACTGGAGTCGATGATTTATGATCATGATCATGGCCAGAAATTACAAATATGGAGGTATTGCACACGAGGGCGCTGTTTCCTCCAATCTGGATAGACCCCTTGTTAGAGTGGTTGCTAAGATACCAGCTGACGGGCCAGAGTTGAGTTTTAACTTTCTTAGTTATACTGAAGAAGTAGTTTGTGAAAAGATGTCAGTCATAGAAGGAGACAATGGAGGCCTAAGACCCAAGAGTACATACGCTACGTATATGGCCGAGGGGGACCAGTTGTGCTCTAAAAGGGAGTATATGAAGGCAGTAGAGAGCTATTCAACGGTACGTTAAAAAGCTAACGTTAGCTAGGCAGACAGCTATCGCTAACAGTTTTTCTCCCTAACTAGCAGATACGTTACGTTAGTTATCCTACATTTCAACTCTGAGAAAAACTCTGTTGTAACTGTTACTCCAACTGGCTTAACTCTGGTATATCCCGTTACTGTTAAGGTGTCAATGGTGTATTTTTAAACTAGGTTATTATCCAACAACATTTGCCACCAACTGATTTAAACTCGTTTATGTCCATTCATTTTATGGGGACAAGTGGAACAATGACTGACGACAAGATATTGGTCAATATGATTATCAGAAGTAGATATTTTTCACAGACACACAGCTTAGAGGAAACATTGGTCCTGAATGCTCCCCTTGTTTGTTTGTTTTTAGATATGACTTCCAAATCGATTACTGATAGTTTTTGCTCAATCTTTGCTCTCCATGATAATGATCAAAACTACAAGATCAAATTTCGACTCACTTAGTCTTAGGTGTGGCAAGTGCCACACCTTTCCGTACCCAATTGATGCCCATCATCTCATGATCATAACAACAGGGAAAGTCGAGGTACTGTGGACAGCTTCTTACTTTACCAGATAGAAAAATGGAGACTATGTAAGTTATTTTTTGTAACATGTTAATAACCTAGTTTAAAACTGCAACTTTGCATGTAGAAATAACTTGCTGTTGGTGTTTGTTTAGGCACTGACTCTGCAGCCAGATGACAAGACCTGCCTCGTTGCCCGATCCAAATGTTATTTGAAGTTGGGGGATACTGAAAATGCTTTAAGAGATGCAGAGGCCTCCCTCAAAAAGGACAAAGAATTTTTCAAGGTGAAATGCAAGTTTGACTTCAAGCAGGTCACTGAATGTTTATGTAGATGCTTTGAAAAAAACAAGAATAAGTAAACTGCTGTAGACTATACAAAATTACATGTAAAATGAGCATACTGTGCAATTAATGATAAGAATGTAAGAGCAGGAAACCCCAATGATGTCCAATGATTTTTACTTTTCATTCATCTTTATTGTCCAGGGCTTGTACCAGAAGGCAGAGGCATTGTACACCATGGGAGACTTTGAATTTGCACTGGTGTTTTACCATAGGGGACATAAACTGCGTCCAGAGCTTCAGGAGTTCAGACTGGGTATCCAGAAAGCACAGGAGGCTATAGAAAACTCTGTGGGCAGTAAGTCAATGAATGGCATTTTATGACATACTGTATATTGTAGTCACAGCATAGGTTGTTAGTTAGTCGCTCCAGAACCATTCTTAAAGCATTTGTTCTTCTCCACAATACTAGGCCCTTCCTCTGTAAAACTGGAGAATAAGGGAGACCTGTCATTCTTCCACAAGAGTGAGGAGGTGAGCCTTTGTTGCGTTTTCATTTATCCTTTATTTCACCAGGCAAGTCTAGAGTAATAGCTGCATTGGAAAGGAGAATTACACACATACACACATATAGACACCAGCAGTCGATATATGCTCAAGGAGCGAGGGGAGAGGAAAGGGACGCTCATTCACGTTTAGATTTTCTTACCCTGTCCAGGAAAAAGAACAGCTGCCCTCCTGGTCACAGGATGACTTTGCGCACTGTTGGGTTACCATAGATATTATGGTTTTCTGTATATTGTATTCTACCCTGCCCTCCCTATTCATGTAGTAAATTATACTTCTTATGAATGATTGACAGGTAAAGAAGAGGCTGCCAGCTAGTATTCACCCTCTGAGGAGGGAGCAGACGAAGCAGAAACAAAAGACTACTAAGAATGAGAGGACAACCAAACAACTGCTGGGAGAGCTTTACAGTGACAGGGAATATCTAGAAAGGTTACTGAAAGATGAAGGTAGTGAGTTGTTTCACTCAGCACGTGTTTTTTACTCTATTCTTGCTTTAAGCTTAGTTCATTTTTTAGTATCCTTCACTGACTGTTTTTGTTTTGTTTTTCTGTCTTTTAATGTCAGAATCAGCACACTGCAGCTCCAAATGTTAACAATTACTTTGTCCCCCAGTCTTTGCTGTTTAATTCCAGTTATTTTTTAGCAGCACATACCGTAACTCATTTCACTTACGATAGATTGAAAACATTGTATTTTAAACTGTCACACCACTGGTCCACAGACTTAGTGAAAGGTAAGACACGGAGTGGAGAGAGGCTGCAGGATCTCATTCTGAACTGCATCACCTACCTTGACACTCGCACTGAGTTCTGGCACCAGCAGAGGCCCATCTATGCACGGGAAAGGGGCCGCAAGCTCATGCAACAAAAATGGAATAAGTCCCGTCAGAGCCCACCCTCTGACCCTGCTCAATTTGTGCTGAAGACCCTCGAGGACATCGATGCAGGTAAAGACAGGCATCAGGATGAACCCATTGCTTAGTGCATTTTTCAGCCTGACCAATGCTTATCCCTTTGTCCTCTTAGCGTTGACCTTTGGAAATGCAGAGGGTAGTCTCAAGAAAGCCCGAGATGCCATGAAGACAGTGCAGGGATGGTCAGAGGAAATGGTACCTAACAAGAAAGAAGTGTTGGGCAGTCTGCACAGTTGCATTGGCAATGCCCTGATTGACCTGGGGGATATGGACAAAGCACTAGAACATCATCAAAAAGATCTGGATTTGGCTACACAGTGGTGAGTAATGTGGAAACTGTTCAAATTGCAAGGGAACATTCAAACCAATATTTATTTTAAGTCAATTGGATTGTTTTAATACTCAATAATTATACTTCACTTTCTGATCAACAGCAAACTCCCAGATGCAAAGTCACGGGCTCTGGACAATATTGGCCGAGTCTATGCCCGAATTGGAAAGTTCACTCAGGCTATTGAGGTGTAAGTTAATAAAATGTTGCATTTGTGTCACATATGATATGGCGATCTTTTGAAAAACTATATTAGTTTAATGCTAACATTGCATTCCTTCCATTTTCTTAACTTTCTTTTTCTTTGAATTCAGTTGGGAAGAGAAGATTCCCTTGGTCCGTAGTGGTTTGGAGAAGACCTGGTTGTTCCATGAGATTGGTCGCTGTTACCTGGAGCTGAAGCGGCACACAGAAGCCCGAGACTATGGCTGCCAGTCCCTTGCTGCAGCTGATGAAATTGCAGATGAGAAATGGCAGCTAAATGCCAGTGTTTTGGTGGCACAGTCTGAATGTAATTCTTGCTGTTTTAGATGTTTTACCTATTTTTTTACTTAATATTTGAAGTATAATAAATGAACAAAATAGGTTGACATAGCAACATTTATTAGTATTTGACTTTTGAGCAAATATACTGGTATTCGATCCTTGGACAAAACAGTCAACGTTTTCTGATAGCCAATTTCCTACTGTGTCATCTCAGTGAAACTTGGGAACTTCAAATCTAGTGTCACCCACTTCGAGAGAGCCTTGGACCGAGCCGAGGTGCTACAAGACAACTCTGCCAGTGAAGCCATTCAGAAGGTTACCTCCCACCTTTTCTCCTCCGGTATCTTTTCAGTTCAATTTAATTAAATCATTGCTCACTGATAATTATAATTCTGTCCTCTTTCAGGCTCTCCATGTGGCAAGGCAACATTCAGCGGAGTAAGGATCTCTGAAATAAAGACTGGTGGTACTGTGTTCCTTGGGAAAACATGCCACAAAAGACAAAGGTCATCAAAAGAAAGTTGAGAGATCAAAGGAAACTAATAAAAATCCTCTCATACATTTGATAGACTCCTTTATAGTTATTTATGAGTTTTTGAACCTGCAGAAATGGGTAAACTATTATGTACTCAGAAATGATGAAAAAGCAGTTTGATACAGAGCATCAATATTTCCGTTTAAAACTTTGAAAGATGCTGAAAAGCTGGTCTATGTATTTGTTAACACATATTCATGCCAGATGTATTTGGACATGGGAGGTCTGATTTGTAGCTAAGATATTTATATATATATATATATACAGTATATATATATGACTATAAGTGCTTTAGATACAAATGTGTTAAGATATTCATTGATAAATGTCACCCAATCTGATCTCTATCCAATCAAAAGTCTGAAATACACATAGGCATGCTTGACTTGTCAAAGGTTTAAATACAAACATCTGTATGAAACCCAAATATAAATCAGACATGGGACCATTCTGAAGATAAAACTTCAGATAAAACATTAATGATCCATTTGAGGAAATTGGGTGAAAGAAAAGAGAAGAGAAAACAGAACATAGAAGACATGAAGATAATACAGCAAATTGAACATATTGAAGTTAGAGATTCTTACAGAACCCTCATTGGCTGGATTCCCACTATGTTAACTATTGACAACAATTGACAATTTACAGGGTAACACTTCGTTATACATCTATGAATTTACAGCATATTTGCAGGGTGTTCCAATGTGCATAGTTGGATTAAGTTAGGCTCCTGGGAGCACATTAACTCACATCTTCAGTGTACTATTACATTTGAAACAAAACCAAGTAATCTTGAAACAAGTGTCTACAAACAAGGTACCTTTCTACACAATGTAAGCAATGTTACCACACTTTGATATACAAGTTTGCAACATTAAAATTTGTTTCCCCAATCTAAACTTGCAGTTCCTCATCAGATCTTGCTGCAGGCAACTTCCCTGTCACATTATTACATCATTGTGGATATGCTGTGATTTACAAGCAGCTGCCTGCTGCCTACAAAGTTTAAACAAATGGCAGAAATAACACCGTAATAAACTATTCACCTTATAACACCTGAGATGACAATGAGATAACTGAGAAACCGCTGCTGGAATATTCAGCCACTGTACAACACTCAATGACTACTACATCCACACGGCTTAGTGTGGACAACTTTATAGGAAGGTCCATTCAATCCACTCTAGCTTTGTGAAAGGGACTCTTCACAATTTCTTGCAACTGTGAATTCAGCAAATGTATCCTGTGTAATCTCATTTTAGAGCAAGATAGCATTGTAATTTACTCTGTGGTTCGGTTGTGTCATCCCAATGTGTGATGTAATTTTCTGAGGCTCTGTGAGGCAGGTTTGGTTGGGAGGACCAGTTGGTGCTGAGGACTCTTCTGGCAGGCTAGGTCCTTGTGGTGGTATGTCAGGTCTCTTTATTGTACATTTTAGTTGCTTCTTTATGCATTTCATATAGGAGTTAATATTAGCGGTGTTTTAGGCTGCATACATTTTCAGTGTGGCTTGTGGCTTTGTCTCAGACCTTGAAGCTTCCTGTTGCACTTATTTTTAGGTCAAGTTCCATGTAGTTTTGTTGTGTTGTTGATTCATTGGTACCCAAATAACCTGACTTTTGAAAGATTATAATTGTTGTCTTTTGGGGGTTAACTGTTGAGGCCCAAGTCTGGAAGAGTTTAGGGTCTAGGATTTAGGGTGAGGCTTGCCACAGATGATTACACGGATTGATTTAATTCTCTCTCTACATGCCTGCTCTCTGTCTGCCTCCCTCCCTCTCAGATAGAAACAGAGTGCAGTTAAGTGAGGGGAAAGGACAGGTTCTCACCGTTACTGGGAATGAGGCCCACTTTCCTTCTCCCCGTGCCATCACTTATTGTTAGTTTCAGTGAAGTATAACACAAACGTGTTGTTGTTGGCGTGTACTTCTGTTTCTGATGTCAGACAAAAGCATGACCATGAAAAACATTGTGATGAGTAATGAGTAATTGTTGTTTCAGGTCTGTACTAGATCCATCACTATGGTAACAGCTACACTTATGCTATCTTTGCCATAGGTGAGGGCTAACACCCATGTCTGCAGACCGGAAGATGGGCCAATTTCTTTATTATTGAGCAATTTATCTTTAAAAACACTGACAATTTTCAAACGTAGTTAGCAAAATTACTGGTTAAAGTCAAACATTGTGCCTAAAACGTAACAACAAAATATGTGACAGACGACCAAATAAATATGTCCTATTAATTGTCAGAATACAGGAAAGGTTAGGACAGCTTAAGTATGATGACACACAAAATGTGAGATGTTGTCATTGTTCTCTGTCCTCTTCCCGATCACGTCCTTGCCCACCATCATGGGCGTGTCCATCGCCCCGCCCTCTTGCGCGTTCCCAGTAGGTTCCGTTTTTTTTCTTGAAGAGTGAGGCGGATGCACGTTCGTACAGAGGATTGTCCTGTCATTGTCGGGGGGAGAAACGCGTGGTCAGCGGCACCACCAACATTTACTGCAGCGTATTTGGTAAGCCGGCATTTTTCTGCAAACAAAAGCCCTTCAAACAGAATATCTACATCAGTATTTGTAGGCTAAGGTTTTTTTTCCAACGTCCCTTTGCTCCTGGTAACGCACAGTGGCTTATTTTCGTCAGAAACGCATCAAACTTGTTTAGACGTGGCGCTGTGGCTGGCACATTTTCTTGAATGCCAGTCAGAAGTGTTTTGTCTGGCGTGCTAGCTGCATGCCACTCCCCGCTCGGCCACATTGTGCTGTTGTTTAAATGTGAAACTGTTGTCTTTGCCAAGGGAAAACATTATTTTGAGCTCACTCCGTCACGGCCGCCAGCAGTTCTTGATTTTATTTCCTGGTTGTGGCTTAACGTGTTTAATGATTAGCGCAAACTGGCCTCAACACAAAAAGATGACCATGCTCCCACTGCGCCATTTACACGTATTGCTCTTCTACCCTGGATCATAGGAAACCGTGGATATCTCACGTTTTATTAAACCCAAAGTGTGAGCGTTTCACGGTTTAATTGGCCTGCATGTCCCCTATTCGGGTTTGGTCCGTGTATATTTCAATCTGGAAGAATATTGGTTTTGCAAGCTCATCTTTGTTGCCATATGGGTCGAAGTTGGGCAATGGGTGTTTTCCCCGTTCTGTCCAATGACAATGTAGGTTCACAGATTGGATATATCCAACATTCAATAATCTAAAAACATCTGGAGAAAATGTAGGCCACACGGTAGAGGCGTCTAAATTGTGAAATGCTCTCTTTTCCGTGGTACTCTTTTTCTACTACTCTTTGTCTGTGATTACTGGCTAGGTTTGGTGCAGTTGATTTGGCCCTACAAGGTCTGAGTCATGCTTTTGTGCATCTGTACCTTATATCTATTGTATATGTATAGCAGTGGAAGTTAACAAAAATAGGAAGAACATTTATATTAGTTTGGGCCATAGACCCCTCAGTGCAGTAGCATGTGATGCTCTGAAACCAGGAATTGCTAACAAAATATTCCCTGATATTTTCTGCCACCAGTAACCTTTGTGCATGTCACACATGCTTTTCAAGGCTTAAACAAGGGAATGTCTTATTGAAAAGATGGTTTTGTTACTCAAAAACAATGTACTTAGCTACCATAGTGTATTGCAAGGGCAAGCATCCAATCTTCACTACAGTCTTGCAAATCCACCATTTATTTAACCTTGTTAGTGTATTGGGACTCTCCAGTAATTGCATAAAGAGGATCTCTGCCCTGCACCCCAACCATTGTCTCTTTCTAAGGAAAAAAATAAGATATTGAATAACACTTTGTTGAAATGTAGTCCGACCACAATCCTTACAGAACAAGCCTCTGTTTTTAGGAGGGCAAAATTTGTTGCAATTGCTGTATCCTTGTAAACTCTGATCTGGATAAATATTGGGACACGTGACATATGTGAAAATGCATAACCCCCATGCATACAAAAATTGTCAAGTTGTTGACCAAAGTTTTTATCCTGCTTTTGAGGTATTCTGCCAAGCCCAAAGTGCATGTCTGAGATTTCCATTGAGAGATTGACTTTGTTGCGTTCAGTAGCTCTATAGTAAAAGCAACTTAAAGTGACCCTATACTATTTGAGGTGTTGTGGTGTTTTTTTTGTAGGACTGTTGTCCAGTGGCTGGACATTTACGCTTTCAAAGATCTGTTTGTCATTTTCTATCAGTCCTTTAGGGCGGAGTCCATTATGTAACTGACATCATATTGAGGTTTGGAAAAGTATGTTAAAGGAAGATGGTTTGCTAATTTTGATGGGTTGCAAACCTAACATTTTGTATGTGACCACATATACAAGACTATCATTATGTAGCATCACATAAAACAAAGTGCAATGAGGTCAGCTGTTGCTGTTTTTGATTGTGTTACGTGGTTGTTTGTTATCCATCACGATTGGACTGTTTAAACTGTTTTGTCTTTTTGTTTTTTAATAAACTTAAGGTACATGGTGGCGTGTGCATTCGGAAATTAACCCAGACATGGATACTGAGAAGAGCAGTGAGGTTTTAGGTGCTGCGTCAGAGACTCCACAGCAGCAGGAGACTGGAATGGAAAAAGTGGTTGTGTCAAAATTGGAGACACCAGAGGAATCCGCAGAGTCTGAGAAGTCACCAGGCGCTCTTGAAGACACTGAGCAATTGGCCACAAATGGTCATGATGCAGAGCAATCCCTCATGAATGGTAAAGAAAATGATGAATTAATGGTGACAGAATCTGTAAAGTTGTCTGAGGAAACACTAGAGATGGAGACCGAGGACAGCTTGCCCAAGGAAATGTCAGAAGAGAAATTCCCAGAGAAGTCTCTTGAGGAAGGGCAGGAATCTGAGGAAACAGAAACACTGCCTGGTGCAGTGGCCGAACAACCAAAACCAGATGCGTCACCTGAAAAGATATCTGACCCAGTTGCAGCATTAACTGCAGACCTAGAAAACATCCAGCTTGAACAGCAGCCAGTGCCGGAGAACAACCCAGAACCTTTGCCTTTGCACAAGCCTCTGGCAGAGAGTGCCCCTGAATCAGAGCCAGAGAAACCGGTCGAATCAGTCCCAGAAGCTGTACCACCAAAGCAAACATTACCTGAACCAGTCACGCTGCTGCAGCCAGTAGATGCGCAACCACCCAGCCAAGCGGAGAAAGCACCAGAACAAGCGGAGATCAAGGCAGAATTGCAAACTGGAATGGACGCTCAACCAGAAGAAGTTGTCAAAGAGCAGGTGGCAGAAAAAGATGTAGCAGCTGAGCCTACAAAGGAGGTGGAAGCAGAGAAACCAGCAGAGGTGGAAATGGAGAGACCAGCAGAGGTTGAGTTAGTGGCAGCCGTGGCAGCAGAAAAGCCGACAGAAGCTGAGACATCGAAGGAGGCGATGTCAGAGAAACCAGCTGAAGTTGTAAACATGAAACCTGCAGAGGATGTGAAGGAAGTCGTGCCAGAGGAAGTTGAGTCTGCAGCAGTGAAGGGTGAAGTGGATAAATCTGAGCAGAAGGATGCCGAGCATATAAAGGAGGAGGATACTGTCCCGGCTCCTGGCTCCCTGTCTTTTGCCCTTCTGGAACAGGGGCAGACCAAAGTTGTCCTGCGAACCTCTCGTACCCTTGTTGTCCTTAAAGGCCTTCCAGGCAGCGGCAAAAGCCTCCTGGCACGTTCCATAGCTGATGCCTATCAAGATCTTTGCTCTGTCGTCTGTGCTGATGACCATGGTGTAAAACCAGAGAATCCAGAAGCATCTGCAGATGGATACAAGGCTCTGGATGATGCCGTGGTGGCCTGCTGCAGTGCAGGAACAGCTGCCTCTGTGCTGGTAGTGGTGGATGATACCAACCACACCCAGGAGCGGCTGGCCCGCCTGGGAGAGATTGCAGAGCAATACCATCTTGTCACCATGTTCTTGGAGCCCCGTACCGAGTGGGGCAGAGATCTGTCACAGCTGGCCAAGAGGACCGGGCGTGGGCTGGAGGTGGCCCAAATCCAAACCATGAAAAGTCCACTTGAGGAGATGTCCATCCCTCTTTTCTTTGGCTGGTTTCTTCTCCACAGCATCCAGGACAAGGTCAGGTGCACATCCATGGACTTCCTGAAAACATTGGACACATTGGAGGCCTTCAAGAAGCACTTGGCTGACTGTGAGTGCATTTAACATCCCACTTAATGCAAAGAGTCTCTGAGCAGGCTAACCGTCTAAAATCCTTGCCGTGACTGTGCAACTGACCTTGCTTTGTTTTTACAGTCACTGGGGAAGCTGAGAAGGAGGTGGACCTGGAGCAGTATTTCCAGGCCAAAGGACCCCTCCATTGCACTACCAAATTTTCTGACTATGGCAAGGCAGAGGGTGCCAAGGAATATGCAGAGAAACCAGTAAGAAACCAGTAATTCAATATTTAGTCTGGTTGGTTATAGATGTTTGGTTTTGCAACATGTTTTAACATGAATTTGACAGAAACACGCGTGTTCTCGGGGCATGTGCATTGAAGTTATTACTTTCATTCTTCATTGACATTTTCTCCAGGCGTTTTTTAATGTTCTGGCACCACTTAAATTATATTAATCTTAACTTTTTAATCAATTTTATGTGTTGTAGTAATTCCTCATCTGTTTCCTTTCCCATTCTCTAGGCTGTTCAACAACTGTATGGTTCTGCATTCGAGCTGTCTCTGAGTGCTCTCTTTGTCACGCCTCGCACTGTTGGTGCCAGAGTGTCCCTCACTGAGGAGCAGCTTGAGCTCTGGCCAGCCGATGCTGAGAAGGAGGCCGAGGGTGTCGTCCCCGCAGCTGCCTCCCTGCCTCTGGGTAGCCGCGCCCACGTCACTCTGGGCTGTGCAGAGGGCGTCGAGCCAGTTAAAACGGGTCTGGATCTGCTCGAAATCCTGGTCCTGCAGAAGGAAGGCCAGCAGGGGGAGCTGGTGGAGGAGATGGAGCTGGGCTCCCTGGTCTATTATGGCAAGGGCCGGTGGCTGCTGAGTCTGAGAGAGCCCATTTGTGCCCAAGCCTGCTTCTCTAGCTTCTATGGACCCAAGATGCCTGACCAGACCAAAAAAGAGCCCGAGAAGAAAAAGAAGCAAAAGTGCACCATACTGTAAATGGCAAAGATGGGGATGTGTGGCCCGGCATGACTGGTGTAATAGGATTTAGGTTTACTCTGTGGAAGGTTTGTGTGTTTGTGCTGTGTTTCAGGTTTCTGGTAGCCACCCTAAATCCACAAGCTGTGTGCCTTTTACTGTTGATTTGCACCACAACCCAAGATGCCTTCAATCCAGTTAGGTCAAGCTTGTTCAGTATCTTGTCACACATATCAGTGCCAGAGTTGTAGTACCTCGCCATTTGCCTAGAAGAGGTCTTGTTAGACGCAGCTGTAGACCAAGGTAGTACAGCCTCCCTCCCACGCCTTCATAATTCTCGTCTTAAACTTTAGATTTCCTCTTCTATAAATGTCAGTGTTATTCAGTATCAGAGTGAATGATGCACTAGGTATTTTCATTGCATGCATCCCAGGTTTAACAGTATATCAGCTTTATCATATTTAACACATTTCTGACCAGCTCAAAGTAGCTTTGTCTCTTTGACAGACTTGTTAATTTGTCAGTTTCCTGTGGTTTAGTTGTGAGTTGATGAGCAGCTGTCATTTCTGTGTGTGTGTGTGCGTGCGTGTGCGCGTGTGTGTGTGTGTGTGGCTTAGGAAATAATTGTCATAGCATTATGGGCCATGGTTATGTCTGATTAAGTGTACTAGAATGAATGTCATTTATAGAGGTCCTTCCTTGTAAAATCTTTGCACTGTGCATAGTTTGAAAGGGAGAATGCTGATTTAATTTGGCATTTGTTTCATTTGCTCGCACTTATCAAATGCTGTGAATCCAACCACGTTTTGCAATCCTTTTCTACTGCGCAATACCACCATTGATCCCTTTCCTCTTCTTTGAATGGCACTTCATTTCAATTTGTATCCACTTTCAATGACTGTAATTTTTGTAGGGCAAGTCCTGCTTTGTGTAGCTCTTATGAATCACTATTTTTGCACTTGTTTTGTACACTTAATAAAAGAATATGCTTTGCTCCAAATTTGTTGTGGTATGTAGTCTTTCTTTAATGCTGTTGCTTTCAGTTTTGTGCTTAGCATGCTAACTGAAAAGAACTAGGTCAACTTGACTACACGTGTTGCTCTTCTCAAACCACTTGAAATTAATTGTTTTTCTGTATTTGACTGTGTAAACCAGCAGATGGCACTGGTTATTGGTTCCCTCCTACAAAAGTATTTTGAGTGCTTTTTAATTGAAATGTGCTCCTGTGAATCACATCTCTGATAATATAGCCCAGCTTTAATTAATTGATTACTCTATGCATCCCTTTCCAAGAATATAGAGGCACAACCCCCTCAAGTCATCTGCACAATACTGATTTTTGTTGCAGTACACTGAGTTGAATGACCCAGTTGTCTGGTAATATCTGTTCTCACTTCAGTCTACCCTTGCATAAGAATCTGGAGTGAAAATATTGCAACATTTATGATGGAGCCATCCAGCCAGTAACTGCCAAATACTGATAACGGCATGTACCCAGCTAGTGTCCACACCACATTTCTGACCCCGCTGCTGCCATAATGCGAGCTGCACCCATACTGTTATCCATACTTTGCCCCATAGCTTTCATTCTAGTGTTGAAACTGTCCATTGTGCATGACCCCCTTTGCTATATTATTATTTATATTCTATCTGCTGTATTATATTACCATTTGTTACTACAACAGCCAAATTTCCCCACGGAATCATTTAAGCTTTATATTAACAGGCAGGCCAAACATAAATAGGCTTGCTACTTAAAAGATACATGAAGGTTAATTGCTTAATCAATTTTATACTCTTGCTCCTTCTCAATATGGAATGATATTAAATTCAATCGTCATTTCTTTTAGGGGAGCATATTACTGTCACAGCAGTGTTGATGCTGCAATAGCAGGATAAATCCAGTGATGTACTGTGACCTCCAGGGGGGTGGGGGGTGGGTGGGGTGATCATCATGATGCAAACAACCACCGACTTAAATGAAAATCAACTGTACTTTCAGAAAAGTATGAATTTATGTTTTTCCCCTATCCACATATAACTTACATTAGTTTGATGCTGCTTACCATGATGCATACTATCAATCTACATCATGGTGATATATGTCAGTCTTAAAAGCTGGGTTAACTAAAAGGTGCAAATTAAAGGTGGGTCCCTTGATAAGTCAAGACCATTGCTAATCTTTTAGGTCAAGGACATCTAAATATCCATGAACTTGTGATCTCCAGTCATATAAACCAATGTATTAACTATTACTTATTTACTTGTAGTTTTATGCAGGATGAAGCGATTGTCTCATTGGCTGCTATGTAGAAAGAGAACAATATGGACCAATCGCCGGCGTCAGATAATTGCCCTGCTTTCTGAACGAGAGGTGGGCACCGGCTTTGTGAAGCAACTCGTGATGCCTTCCCGTGCCCCTTGTAAGCTCCTACTTCACGGTTTCAAGTGCATCTGGTCGGAAATGACATCAAGCGAACCCTGTAACAGAATAGTTTTCTTTGTGAGTGTTATTTCAAGTGGCTCAGAGGTGTTGCGTGCTGCAGCAGTAGAATGGAGAGGGGATAAAGCGCACCGGGGATATAATTGATGTTTTCATTCATCTATTAGACAAATATTGCTGCATATGTATAGCAGCTAAAATTTAAACAGCGAATGAAAACAAACATATACTCATACTCCTTATTTACATCAAATGGCAAACAATAACACATTGACACGTCTTCCATGCTCTCCACCTCCTAAACGTCCTAACATCAGGGTATGTTAGGAAATTTAAACTTTCCCATTATTAGGCTATATCCAATCCTGATGTTTCTCAACTGTATATCCCCGCTTTGTTAGGTCGTTCGTGTGCGGCTCACCGCGTGATTCCAGTATTTCGGACAGCCCTGGAACGCAGCAATAGAGCACGGTATGGAATAAACCAATCAGAGAGCAGGAAATGTCAGCCAAGCCTATCGGCAGATGGGCATCGGAGACAAAACTCAGAAGACGCTTCATACTCCGGTACCACTGGTTCCCACAGACAGCGAGAGTTGGCCTTCACTCCTGAGCTCTGAACTCAGACATATTACCGTTTGAGTTCTCAGAGGAAAACCAGGGGGCATCTGTCAGAGGTTTCAGCGTCAAGGTAAATGAACGATGCTTTTTTTTTTCGTTTACCATTTGCAGCTCATTCGCTCGCTCTCTCTCTCTCTGAGACGTAACAACAGGATAAAAAAACAAGTTGAACTGGTCAGTCAACCACACAACAAGCATGGTCAGTTATTTGCTGCAAGGAGTTAAGTTACTACTCAAAGTTACATAGAACTGTGATTGGCAATTTTCCCAAACAATATTTCTTCACTTGCACATCAGGCCTGTTTATTAATTGAATGAAGGAAGGTGGCTGATCATTAAATCCGTTTGGAAAGTCAGGCAGGAGTTGATCTGTCAGTTTGGTTAAAGTAAAAAAAATAATAGTACAAAATCTCTCTGAAAAAACTGGTTTTTACCCTTGCTATAGGTTCGTGTGTGTGTGTGTGTGTGTGTGTGTGTGTGTGTGTGTGTGTGTGTGTGTGCGCGTGTGCGCGTGTGTGTGTGTGTCTCTTATTATTGCTCCCACCCAACCATCCATCATGCCCTCTTGCTAAATGTTATTGTGCGTCATCTGGACCAGAGTTAATGTTGTTGTGGGCCAGTGACATTTAATAGGTCTGACAGGTCCGCTGCAGAAAGGAAACGGATGATCTAGGGAGCCTGGATGAGCTTTGGAAAACCGTGTTCACCTGGCCCGGGACCAGCACTGGTGGTGACTCAGGGATGGGCATGATCAATAGTGAGAAAGCTCCATGACACTCCCATTAATCCCCATAAGAAACGACTGCCGGAGAGTCCCGCTAGAGCCGACGTACAGGCTTTTTTGGCTTAATGAACCACGAAGAGCTAGACAGGCTGGCTGGGGTTACATAATAGACCGTGATGCTTCAGTAGGATAGTCGGTAATTGGTGAAGGAATTTTCTTGATAGTGGTCTCAGAACCATATTTCTCATTGATGTCTAAGGTAAGATGTAGGAAGGTGGTTGGTTGGTTGTTGGCGTCAGGTCATAAATCATGCCTTTTTAATGTTTGCTTGTTGGCAAACGTGAAAGGTCAACTTTTAAACGTATTTGCTCCGTGTATTATAACACGTTCTGCTTCATGGGTCATATGTATGTTGAATTTCCCAGTAGACCTCAACGCTTTGATAAAGGAGGCAACATTAAGTGACAATGTTATGGGTTGTGTGCATGGGTCCCGTCTAGCTCGGCTTCATTCAGCAGAGCAAGTGGCCGGAGAGTAAAGGTCACAACCCCCTCTCTAAGATTTATGGTTGCAGGTTATTGGAATAAAGAAATCCATGCAGCAAAAAAAAAATCATTTTAGACGCTTCTCCTCAGTGGATGCTCGCAGTGCTAGTGGTGACATCAGGTCACCTCAGATCACTTAGAGGAGATTACTCTGCAAGGCCAGGCTAGTGGCGATGTAGCATTTCTATTGGTCATTTAACATTATCTGACCAGCAGTGTATTGAGGATAGTGAGGATAATCTCACTTTTCTATGAGAATTTTCATATGACAAACTGTTGTGTCTCAAATAGTGTAGTAGTATCTAACTTGTGTATCTACTCCCTAAAAAGTAAAAGTGCTTCAAGGAACCTTTTTTAAGGTTTTTTTTTCAGATTGCAACCAGAAGAACTGAGGCTGGGCGATAGGGACTAAACTAATGATTTCTATGGATATATAATGATATCTGCTAATACATGCTATGTTAAAAAATCAAATGCATGTTCATTACATTGAAATGGTAATATAAAGTCTGATGACACAATTCATTTTCTATCGGTTAAAGCCCCCCGTGATGTCCTAGTTTCAGAGTGCAGTTATTGCTCTCTCTGCTGTAGCTACAGTGATTACAGATGGGTACCTCCTCAGTAGGAGCCTGATTGTTTGAGAGGCAGATAAGGGCTCATTACCCTATTACTGTGTAGGTCTTACAAACCGAGCCTAATCATGTTTTACTCCACTGGCTGTTTCTAGCAGGGTGCATCATGGGAGCAAACAGAAAAAAGGTGACTGCGCAAAAAGGACAGAAGCCTGAATCTGCAGTTTGTGTGTCATCTGATTTTCTAGCCGTCTCGCCTTAATTCTGTGTGTTTTGTCCTGCATTAATATTGCAGACATTTATTTTTTTAACGTTAGTTGTTAGGCATAGTAAAAACCAAATTGGTACATTGTAATAAGAAGCTTGAGTGTCTTTTAGGAAACGTAGTTACCAAACCAATCCTTGAAATTTATGACAGCTGAAAATAGAGCAGGACTTTTTTTTTTCTCTCCAACAATTCTTCAAGGGTAGCACAAATGCAGCAGTAGTTCAGCAAACAATCAGTAAAAACTGGTTGCCCTTTAATCCATCATCTCTCCATCTCTCTCTCTGTTTGTCTGTCTGTCTGTCCATCTTTCTCTGCCTCTCTCTCTCTCCACTTGTCTCTGCATCCATCCATCTCTCTCTCTCTGTCGGTGTGTCCCTCCTCTCAGGCCAGTCTAGCCTGAGCGGTCATGTCGGCTAAAGCCATCTCCGAGCAGACGGGAAAGGAGTTCCTCTACAAGTACATCTGCACATCAGCTACTGTCCAGAACAAGTTCCGCTACGCCAAAGTGACCGCTGAGACCGACTTTGACCAGCTGGCGCAGGAGCACCCATGGCTGCTCACAGAGGTAGAGGCACACGACTAGTCTTGAGGATGAGAACCAACTCGGGTGCTTATCATCGCAACCCTTCACCAGCAGGGGGGGAAAAAAAAGCACAAAGCCTCATCAATTCCTAGAATAACTCTGATGAAAATGCAGAAGGAGTAAGATTTCCTCAGTCAGCGTGCTTTATCATAAATGTATAGCCCAAAGCACATTCTCCCTCAAGCCTGTGTTAAATGATCTCTGCTTTATGGGAACAATTACTTAGGCTGCTGGGAGAGTGGTCTCTTGGTGCTTGTTAGCAGACATCAGGCCAATCCAGCAGCTACTCGGGCTTCTCGGTGGAAATGAAACAAAGTAATTGTGGAAGAGACTGGGCGACTAGCTGGGAATATATAGCGGCTGCCGTAGAATAAACCCTTAACTCCCCCTCCTTACAGAAGGAGTCACTGACTGAGGGGCTGTGATAGAAGTTAATTGAATTACACTGTGACTCATCTTGCAGGATTGAACGTCATTCTCTCTCTCTCTCCTGCTGCGACGGAAGGTCGTTTTATCTGTAAGGTATGAGGAGGAGGAGGAGGAGGAGGAGGAGGGCAGATGGGAGGGGGAGATAGGTACTGTGGTAGAATTGATTAGGAAATTGCATTAACTTTCACCCTCGGCCCTCTCTTCCTTTTAGCTCGCTGGCAGCCACCCAGATGCTAATGGCTCCGCTGTCATAAGTCATTCTCCGTCTCTTGACTTGCCGGGGAGAGGTAGCGGGGCTCGGTGGGCAGGGAGTAGATGGAATTGTGCATTTACGTCATATGGGAAAGATGGGAGACACGAGCTTCCTTCTTGAAAATATTGTTCTTATATATTCATTTCAAGTATAATGAACTTAAACACCTTAACAACTCGGATTTGAAATCCGATGTGGAATTGAGTGTCGTCCGTCCTGTGTAGTCACGCCTAATCACAGACCCTAGATCAGCGAAGACCTTGTCGACGGCCCCTCCTGCAATCCTCTGCTCTGCTTTGTGTTCGTCCTCCAGAGGCTGGTGGTGAAGCCGGACCAGCTGATCAAGAGGCGAGGGAAGCTGGGCCTGGTGGGCGTCAACCTGGACCTGAAAGGCGTCAGGGACTGGCTGAAGCCACGCCTCATGAAGGAGACAGCGGTACGTCATCCACCCACCATGTCTGCCTGTGCCTCCTTTTTAGAGCACATGAACACTCCTATCAGTATTATGTTCAGCCTCTCCTCCCTGTTGCCCTTTCCTTCACCCTTCTTCCTCGTTTTGGGCCGATGTTTGTTAGTGTGTGTGTGTGTGTGGTAGTTTTGCCTAAATAGCCGCCCAGATTGCTAATGGTCCCTGTGAGTCAAATGGTAGTCAGTCAGCTGAAGCAGGCCCTGCTAGTGAGTAAACAGTCAGTCCTTCAGAACAGTCAGCGTAACCACACCACAAAGATCCATCACTCTGGCGCTTAGATGGCGCCTTGCCTCATAAACCAAGACACTGGAGAGGGGGGGACTAGGACGATCGTGTGTGTGTGTGTGTGTGTGTGTGTGTGTGTGTGTGAAGTGATATTGCTTGGGTGTATAACTCACCAGACAGTCGAGATGAAACTGCCTGTCGATTGCGGGCGGCCATAAATAAGAGTAAATTAAGCTGCGGCTGTATCGTGGTCGTCCTGCGTCGTGTTTCAATTTGTTTGGCTTACGTTATAGAAAGATACTATATTCTGTCTTGTTGTTTTTTTAGTGACAGAGCTAAAGTGATAAGAATAAAATTGTGGACAGAAACTGCAGATATGGGATGTGTGGAAAACATTTGTGGTGATGGAAAAACTTGAGCCTCAGTTAGACCAACACACATCAATAAGAGCTCGTTGGTCTTATGGGGGCTTAATGAAGAAATCTTGTTCTCCCTCCTGTACTTGATTCCAGGGTGAGGCCACTTACACTTCAGGTATGTTGTTTTAGGAGCTAGTCTGTTCAGGGGAGCCAGTCTGAGACTGGTGACTGTGACTAATTGGGTCTGGCAGCACCACTTTTTCCTCTTAACACCGAACACCTCCTGTCACCTCATTTCCTCGCTGCCATTTTTAAAGGTGCAGTTGTGTATTGTCGGTTAATCGTGGTAATTCTATTGGAACGTATTCAATCATTCGTACACAAATTGTATTCAGCAGCATGAATGCCTTTCCTCTCCCCTCCTCTGTTTCTCTGGGATAGCTGCTTCATAGCTGAATTGGCCTGAGCCCCTTGTGGGTTTTCAATCAGATGGGCTCTTTCCCCCCCACCCCCCCCCCCACGTCATCAACCCTCTTTTATTTTGTACTCTCCAAAATGTCAACTCCCTCTCTCCCTTCCCTTGTCTTCTCTGCGGCTGGCTGCTCCCAGCCAGTCCCTGGCTACTTCTTGCCCGGTGGAGTTTAACTCAGGAATTGTGGCAAATGAGCCGGCAGCAGTTTCTTTTTTACCTGTTTCAAACCGTTTTTAAAAACATTTTTTTTTTTAAGTCAAGTTATTTGGAACAGACGTGCTGAAATATTGTTTTTCACCATCTGCATTTTTGACCAATTTATTTTCCCAGCAGTTTATTTTCTATCTGTATTGATGGAGACTGTATCTGTTGGTGTTGGTTTGACTTATGTCAAACCAACCTTATGTGCTTCTTCTGTCCCCTCTGTGTCTGAAAACAACAAGTGCAGTGATGCATAAATATGGAAACCTCTAGTGTCTTTCTCCCGTGGGAATTTATGCCAATGTTTTGTTACGCTCCTACCATCTTCTTTGACCCGTAACTATTTTATATTTCGCCCCTTTAAGAGAATTGTTTCGTGTGTGTTCCTCAGGTGGGGAAAGCCAAAGGAATTCTAAAGAACTTCCTCATCGAGCCGTTCGTGGCCCATAAGCAGGTAAACCACTCGTTAGACTTGCCCATCAACTGTCCCTCATCCGGTTTGGAAGACCTTACCTAGACACATTGTGTAACTGATGGATCTCTATTAAGTTTTCTTACTAGACGTGTTTTGTGTGTTTTCGAATCCTCCGTCATCCAGGAGGAGGAGTTCTACGTGTGCGTCTACGCCACGCGGGAGGGGGACCACGTGCTGTTTCACCACGAGGGAGGGGTGGATGTTGGAGACGTGGACGCCAAGGCGAGGAAGCTGCTGGTTGGGGTGGACGAGAAGATCACCGAGGACTCGGTCAAGAAAGAGCTCTTGCCCAACGTCCCCAACGACAAGAAAGCGTGAGTTGGGATGGAAGAGATCGGAGGGGACATGCAGGACCTCAGCTATCCGTCCATGTCAAAATGTGTAAATGGTTTTAAATGGAGATTTGTGCACGGATATTGTTTGTATCTTAAAGCATATATTTAAGACGGGTAAGAATGAATGATTTTCATTAGCAAATGGATTTCAATTGACCATTTTTCACCTGGAGGACCGCCAACTTTCCTCTTTCAATATCTGTTGCACTTATTTCAAACGAGGAAGAAGCTATAAACTATCAAACACAGAAGAAGCTCAAATGACACCATGGCCAGTGTAGATTTGGATCGCCTCATGATTTGTGATAGTTATTTCTAAATATAAATCAACTGCTATCAATAATCTTCTAAATCAATATGGGTATGCCCTTTTAGAAAGTGAGTCAGAATGGCAATATCGATTAAATGAAAGTATTGAGCATGAAGTCATTAAAGTGTGAGATGCATGGGTTTCTATTAAAAGCATTTTACTTTATATTACCAGACTTGAGGCCAAATGCTGGTAAACAAACGCACCACAGCGGAAGGCAGTTGAAGCAACAGAGAGCACTTACAGATTGCAGTCAAGGCGGAGGGGGGAGGAGAAGGAGAGGAGATGGGTGGAGGGGTTCCATTAGACAAATGACAAACTCCCTCCTCTGCTTGGCTCCTTCGATCGGCCCCCTCCCCCCGTCTTCCTCCACTACGGTCGCATTCAGAGCACGTCCATTTATTTTGATGGGTGTGATACAGTGACCCACCCCGTCCCGACCCCTCCTATCCATCTTCCCAGCAGCGCCGTTTCGAGTGCGGGTTCTGGCTGGGCTCACTGGCTGTCTTGGCTGACATTGAAGAAGACGGCCCTGCATACGCTGCCAACCCCTACTCACCTGCTTCACCCCACCTCTCCTCCCCTCCACCCCACCCACCCATCCCCCGCCCTCCATCCCCCGCCCTCCCATCAGAAGCCGACATGGGATGCTGAGTCAAACTCGGTCTGGTCACGATTTTCTCCCATGGGCCAGCCGGAGCCCTGGGCTGCCTGCACAACTGACAGGCGGGAGACGTGGACAAAATACTGCCTCCCCCCCTCTTCCCCCTCTCACAACCCCCACTCGTCAGTGCATTGTTTTGACATGTGGAGGAGGAGAGGGCAAATCTGATTTCCTTTTTTTTTCCCATCTCTGTAGCGAGGCGTCTACAGCTAATTTACAGGCGCTTGTTAGTAGCTGCTGTACTGTTGCCCCCACCTCCTCCTCCTCCCCATTCCTTTAATGACGTTGGCTGTAGTTCTTCATGGTGTGTGTGACTCATTGTTTTTGACATTTTAATTGCCATGATGTCAGGTGGTGTATTTTTATCACCTGGCTGGAAGGTACGAAGGTGCATCCTCAGTGTAGGAAGTTGGATGTTGGATCATGTTCTGTCATGGACTTTGGCATAATAATTCAACACCAGTTTGAATTCCAGCAGCAAATCGCTGTTAAGAATAATACATGCACTTAAATGTTTTCAAATAACAAATAAAATCACTCTTAGCAGGTGAAGAGAGTCATGGAAATCCAGAATAGTGTTTTCAAGGCCTGGAAAAGTTATGGAAAACTGAGCATATAGTTTTGGAAATGTCATGGAATTTTTTTTTTCCCCAACCAGTGAAATGTGGAATGTGAAGCATGGCTGCTTGTTGATCCTCTTCCATTATGAGGAATAAAAACCCAAATCAGTCCTGATAATATTGGTCCTAAGAGATAGTTGTAGCTAGAAATAAGACCTGGGACATTCAGATCAGATGTTCAACCTAACAAATGTGACATTTGCAAGTATTGGTCAAGTAAATTTAACTCTTATTTGCAAAAAGGTGTAGGGACCCTTTAACTACTAACCAAACTACTAGAAATTTTCCCACAACAGTAAGTTCAGGCAGTGGCACTACAGTGATGGATGTGTACAGGATGGGTATTATCAGATTCTATCACTAGGACTTCAGAGTACATTTTAACGTGATGCATGTCCTCTTCCTGCAGGGTCCTGGCCAGCTTCATCGTGGGACTCTTCAACCTGTATGAAGACCTGTTCTTCACCTACCTGGAGATAAACCCATTGGGTAGGTTTTTATACCAAACCTCTATTACACGATGTCCGATGTCTGAGTAAGTCATCACGATGGCAGGTCGGATCCGTAAATATGTCATAAGATTTACGAAGTTGGAAAGGGAACATCAAAAGGAAATCATGGGAGGAAAAAAACCATCAATCTATTATAAAACATCATCTTGTTATGAAACCGGGAGGCAAATGTTGATTCTGACACATTCCAGCACTGAGGGGGGGAAAAGATTCAATAATTCATGCTACTTGCTGTTTGATGATGGCAGTGTGTGTTTATAATGGAGTAATTGGGCACCAGTATATGCCCAGTGGCAGCTGTTCCTGTGGAGGTGGCTGGGGCTGCTGAGACCGGCTTTGATGTCCCACCACCTCCTCCCAGTCTGCACCGCATCTCCATGCCCTCCGTGGAGATGGCATCCCCTGGGGGCGGGCATGGGCTTTAGTGAAGAGGGGTGGGATGCAGTGTACTGTCCATGGGATGTTTGCCCAGGTGAAGACCTGAAACCAACTAAATATCAGTAGGTGGGTCTTGACCAGCCTTGTTGTGGGTCCTAGGCCTAAACAACCTTTTTTTCTTTCTCTCTCTTCCTGCCTCTCAGTGGTTACAAAAGATGGCGTGTATGTGCTCGACATGGCAGCCAAGATCGACGCCACGGCTGACTACATCTGCAAGGCCAAGTGGGGAGACGTGGAGTTTCCTCCGCCCTTCGGCAGGGAGGCCTACCCCGAGGTGAGGGAGGGCTGTGGAGCGGGCGAGCACATGCTAGCGGCTGATCAGGGTTTCAATCTGTCAGCATCAAATACCTGTTGTTCTTCTTCAGTGAGATGCATGAGTACTGGAGCTGTCAAAAGACCCCATCCTCAAAAGACCCCACCCTCATAAATCGTACATGTGTCTCATGCTGCTTACTATGATGTGAACTGTGAATTTTGCGTCTTAAAGATTTCTGTCTGGCTCAATTTATGCCTTTGGAAGCCACAGATACGTTAAGCCGATCTGATTGTTTTTGCTTTGTTTTTTTTTGCTTTGTTTGGTTTTTTTTTTTTTCAGAAATCAGGGTTGCGTATCAATATTTCTGCATGCATGAATATGCTTGTAGGAGCTTGTTTGAGTCAGGACTGTCTGCGCACCAGACGGGCTCGTCTAATTGGGCTGCTTCGAGTCTGGAGTGGAGATGAGGGACAGCGGGGGCCTTTGATTGGGTGTGTTTTTACACTCAGTCCCCAGCTGTGGCCCTCGCTGTCACAAACAAGCAACTGATGGGCATCAGATCCACTAGCAATCTTAACATTTCATCCAGTGTTAAAAACGCAACCATTAATGTTTGCCACACCAATATTAGTCCCTTTTTTAAAAGCTTGACTTCTTTAAAATCCATGCATGCCCAAATAATGAATTGTGTCCAAATGAAGTGGTGCTTCTACAAGTGTCTGCCCTGATTACTGCTGCAATCAGGCACCCCCTCCTGTGGTCCTCCTTCTGCAGCATTCACACAATCATCCTCTAACATATTGACTGACCTTTCCCTTTCCTCTAACATCTTGACTGACCTTTCCTTTTCCTCTTAACATCTTGACTGACCTTTCCCTTTCCTTTTCCAGGAGGCCTACATCTCCGACCTGGACGCCAAGAGTGGTGCTAGCCTCAAGCTCACGTTGCTCAACCCCCGGGGAAGGATCTGGACCATGGTGGCCGGAGGAGGCGCATCAGTGGTCTACAGGTAAGCAGTCACTGTAACAGCACTGGACACACACAGCGTACTGAATAGGAGGTACAAATGACCAGATCTACAATAATCCATTTAGATGTTTCTTCTGGTTCATTTAATCGTCCCTTGGCTTTATCCTCGTTTTATTGGGTTTAGCATTAGGAAAGCATGCAGTAGTGAGATTGATGGTGCAGCAGCCTGGTCTGGACTCTGCCTGTTCAGCTGCGAGCTAAATTGGATTCTGTAATGTTGCCATTTTTAGTGAGAGTCTGGAGGAATGAGTGGCGTCTCCTTTGCTGCGCCGGCTGTCTGGGGTGTAAAGTGTGACTTCCAGACACACCAGTCGTGACTAATTATTCCCTCTGGGCACCGTTAAGTTGTTCTGTTTATTTACGTTTTGCATTATTAAGTCAAAGCAGAAGGAAAGACTGCGTTGAGTGTCATAGTGCAATATGGAGCGTGAGACTCTAGATGCTTGATTACCTAGTACTTCATAAAATTATGTTGCTCTGGACAAGTGCTAAACCTAATAGAGCCATCACAGGGGATCAACAGCTGTTGTTGCTATTGCTTTGACCAATGAAAACCTTTCCTAGCGACACCATCTGTGACCTGGGCGGGGTCGACGAGCTGGCCAATTACGGGGAGTATTCGGGAGCACCGAGCGAACAGCAGACCTATGACTATGCCAAGACCATCCTGTCTCTGATGACCCGAGAGAAGCACCGCGAGGGTAAGAAATGTGGCTTTGACTAAACTTACTTTGACTGAGTGCACTGAAAGTATACTTTTTTTTTTTAAACAAATGTACTAAATGAAAAATTGCATTTTGTCTTGAAGGAAAAGTTTTGATCATCGGAGGAAGCATTGCAAACTTCACAAATGTTGCCGCCACATTTAAGGTAGATGGAGATCACATGTTTCCTGTTTGCAAAGTAGCATCAACATCTTAGCGTGGGCCAGATATTCACTGGGGCTAACTTTTGTTTCTCTTTGCTAGGGGATTGTTAGAGCTATCAGCGACTGCCAGGGGCCACTAAAAGAGCATGAGGTCACCATTTTTGTCCGCCGTGGAGGCCCCAACTACCAGGAGGGTCTCAGGGTGATGGGAGAAGTGGGTATGTACTTCGGCTACACTGTGCACACACCTGTCCATGTGCTCATGTTCATACACCATACTAAATTTGGATTTGGGTGTCCTCCTCCAGGCAAGACCACCGGGATCCCCATTCATGTCTTTGGCACAGAAACCCACATGACCGCCATCGTCGGCATGGCGCTGGGCCACCAGCCAATCCCCAACCAGCCCCCCGTTGCCGCTCACACTGCCAACTTCCTCCTCAACTCCAGCGGCAGCACATCGGTATGACACATACTGGCTCCATGTTGATGAATGAGCTGTCGTGATGTTGTGATGTCGTGACCGCTTACTGTGCAAAGAATTCGCCTCATACACTCCAGCAGTAGTGTAGTCTAATGGCAGAGCCTACATGCCACAGCCTCCGTCTCATTCATTACTGTCTTGTCCTGTTAGTGAACCAGGCCATGCAGTGAGGTTATCAGGAGCCCGATGGGTCTTTGTGGAGAGCATTGCAGGGCTTTGTGTACTGCTCTCGTTCAAATAGCAGCCAGAACACAGTAAACCGCTGCTGCTGCCTGGAGGCGTCCATTTAAAAATGTGCAGTGCATGGGCTCTCAGCTGTGTGTGAGTGTGTGAGATATCCTTTTGATAATTCACACTTTTCTCTATGCCATATTCATACACTTGTACGTACGTTGTAGAGTTTGATACAGGTAGACGCCGGGGGGAAATGGGTGTATTGTCAGCAACATATAGTACAGTATAGTCTACATGTATTAATACAACATAGTAAAGATAAAGTGACAATAATGCAAAAATATAGAGGCCATAAATAAAGGCAAAAAATGTTTTGAGGGAATTCCAGGACTACCTCTCTGTATGAAGGTTGAATTTAGGGTTCTGCTGTGCAGTTCAAAGCACTAAACTCCAGTCATCCATGCAATGCCCTACTTGTGTGGCCGATGGCACGGCAAGTCTGAAGCACTCAGTCTCATTGTGTAACTGTGCAAGCGATGTCTTTATAAAATAACCTAATAGGCGTAAGGGCTTCTCCATTATTTAGCTTATTAGAAAAATGCAAGGGAGTGCTCTTTTGCCAGTACTTTGCTCAGTTATCAATAGAGCTCTCTGTATTAATGCCTATAGTATGCTTGTTTTATTTGGGTAGCAGTTGAAATCTACAGCTTACGAAAAAAAAAAAATTGAACACAACCTCCTAGGTCACTTGTTTGATCTCCTTTTTTGTGGTCTCTGTCCTCTCCAGACCCCGGTGTCCAGCAGGACAGCCTCCTTCTCCGAGAAACAAGCTAGGCCTGAGGGCTCACCTGCCAAGAAGTCCAAGACCGGTGGCCCTAATGGTGAGAACACACACCACTAGGAAATCAATACACTGTGAATGCTGAGGCTTTGATGTCTTGTGTAATTCTTTACACTGGTCCTGCACAAGGATGCATTAAACCTGGAAGCCTTGTGATCCTGAGTTTAGGTATTACAGCTCCCTCTTTGGACAACGAGAGCTTTGCAAGGCAATCCCAATAATCTGGAAGTGGACAAGTGATTTGATTTGTATAATTGGACACACACATACATATAATTGATTTAATTGATATTTCCTTTGTAGTTTTTGTTGTATCAGAGTGGCAAGTCTCTTGCAGGCCACTCCACCAGGTTTACCATCCCAGACCTCCTGTCCTCTCCACTCTGGATGCTACATGTCTGTCATACATGAATCTTACTGATGTGTTCTTACAAATCTACAGAAATGGTGTCTTTAACCTGGTGTCTTCGTTCTCCTACAACCTCTTACCGGTGTTGTGAAACATTATAATCTTTTCCTTCTTGGTTATTTTAGGGTCTAAAAGCTTCAGATGTTTCTTTTTAATACATGCATGCACAGAAAGCCCTACCGATCCCTTTTAGTGACCTTTTCTTCAATTTCCTTCTGTATCTCTGCTCTGCTGGTAGCCAAGGAAACTACCCTCTTCAGCAAACACACCAAGTCCATAGTGTGGGGTATGCAGACACGGGCGGTACAGGGCATGATGGACTTCGACTACGTCTGCTCCAGAGACGAGCCATCTGTCGCCGCCATGGTCTACCCATTCACGTAAGTGTGTTCTTGTCCTGCCTCTTTATCACGTGTTTACTTTGGGCCGTTGTTAGTGTAATGACTCGTGGACGTACATTTTAAAAGTGATCAAGATCTCGTAAGTAAACGCCTTCCCTTTTTACCAGTGTCTAAATGTGTTTTCCTGTGACAAATGCTTTTGTCTTTTATACGTGACTTCCAGTGGCGACCACAAGCAGAAGTTCTACTGGGGCCATAAGGAGATCCTGGTCCCCGTGTATAAGAACATGGGCGACGCCATGAAGAAGCACCCTGAGGTGGACGTGCTCATCAGCTTTGCCTCGTTGCGTTCCGCCTTCGACAGCACCATGGAGACCATGCAGTACCCACAGGTAAAGGCTTCCCGGCAGCATCCACGAGGCACTAAACAACCTGTGAACAGTAATGATACTTACTAAGCCTTTCTATTCAACTGCTTGCAGATTAACACTATTGCCATCATTGCCGAGGGCATCCCTGAAGCCCACACCAGGAAGATCATCAAGGCGGCAGACGAGAAGGGCGTCACGATCATTGGACCGGCAACAGTTAGTTTCGCTTCTCACAAGATTGCATTGGATTTCAAGGGTGCGCGTTGTTGCCGGAGCACACCAGTGACTTTTCCATGCATTTTGCTTTGCCCAGGTTGGAGGAATCAAGCCAGGCTGTTTTAAGATTGGGAACACCGGAGGCATGCTGGATAACATCCTTGCCTCAAAGCTCTACCGGCCAGGCAGCGTGGCCTATGTGTCCCGCTCCGGTGGCATGTCCAACGAACTCAACAACATAATCTCCCGCACCACCGATGGTGTTTTTGAGGGCGTGGCCATTGGTGGAGACAGGTGTGTAACTGTCTTTTGTCCGCAACACGTGCACATGTGAGTACGACTGTGTGTAACGCCAAACTCTTTTCCCAGATACCCAGGCTCTGTGTTTACTGACCACGTGCTGCGCTACCAAGACACTCCAGGAGTGAAGATGATCGTTGTACTGGGAGAGGTGAGGCATGAGCCCACAGACTCACTGCTGCCTACTGTTGGGAACAATTATTTGTTTGCTACCTGTACTGTCTCTCTTCTTACCCCTTATAGATCGGAGGCACAGATGAGTATAAGATCTGCCACGCTATTAAACAGGGCAGGATCACCAAGCCAGTGGTGTGCTGGTGTATCGGCACCTGTGCCACCATGTTCTCCTCGGAGGTGAGAGGGCAGATATAAAGAGGTTGGCTGTTTTTCACATTTAGTTTATTTTGGTCATCAGTGAATCTTCCATTTTGACCCATGTTGCACCTTGTTGTCCCTCAGGTCCAGTTTGGCCACGCTGGAGCCTGTGCTAACCAGGCCTCTGAGACCGCAGTGGCTAAGAACAGTGCTCTGAAAGAGGCCGGCGCCTTCGTCCCCAAGAGCTTTGATGAGCTGGGAGAGATGATCAAGTCAGTCATTCCTATAAATGATCATGCCAGCATCCATATTCCTTTCCGATGGTTATTAGTTAATTGGGGATGTATTGTAATTATTAGTGAAAGCATCTTAGAAGTGTTTTTTCCTGTGCAGATCCGTTTATGACGACCTCGTTGCCAAAGGAGTTATCGAGCCAGCACAGGAAGTCCCCCCTCCCACTGTGCCAATGGATTATTCCTGGGCACGAGTGAGTATGCCAATCAGGTTTTTTCACACTAGCATGCTTCCCCTCATAAGATCAATATGAATCATGCTCTTTGAGGGGTTCTTATCAGCTGGGAGTTCATTGGTGACATCCTTAAATGGCAAAGTGCGCTGAACCAATTTATATTGGGTTAAACTGAGACAGATTGAACGCAATGGCCGTGAGGAGTGACATTTTCTCTTCTCTTTTTTTCGTCTGTTTGCCCTGCAGGAGCTGGGTCTGATCCGTAAGCCAGCGTCCTTCATGACCAGTATCTGTGATGAGAGGGGTCAGGAGCTCATCTATGCAGGCATGCCCATCACCGAGGTCTTCAAGATGGAGATGGGCCTGGGAGGAACTCTGGGGCTGCTCTGGTTCCAGAGGAGGTCTGCTTCTCAACCCACTAGTGGCCACTAACAAACTCTTGAGGAACCTTTTTTTTTTACTGAAATAAATAACCATTATGTAACGTTTCCCCTTCTGTGTGTAGGTTGCCCAGGTACGCCTGCCAGTTCATTGAGATGTGCCTCATGGTGACTGCCGATCACGGCCCGGCTGTTTCCGGTGCCCACAACACCATCGTCTGCGCCCGAGCTGGCAAAGATCTCATCTCCAGTCTCACCTCCGGCCTCCTCACCATCGTAAGACGCTGCTCAACGGGAGCCATATGCCTGATTTATTGACAGCAGTATCAGTGTAGCCCACTCTCTGAAGGCTCTCCATGAGAAAACGTAAGTGTTTTCTTCCTTGTGTGTGTGATTTTTTCAGGGGGACCGCTTTGGAGGAGCTCTGGATGCTGCAGCTAAACAATTCAGCAAGGCGTTTGACAGCGGCATGCTACCCATGGAGTTTGTCAACAAGATGAAGAAGGAGGGCAAGCTGATCATGGGCATCGGACACAGGGTCAAGTCGGTGAGTACCGCATCTCCTTTCTACGTGTTTGGTAGAGCTTCAACTCCTAGGTCACAGACATTACAAGCAGCTAATAGTAGGGAATGAAAGGGACAGAGCCGTCGTAACCTGGCAATATTCTTGTGAACCCTAGAATAATCATGTAAGAGAGAAGTACTAGATAGAGAAAAGGAAATTGGACTAACTGGAGGAGGAAGATGAGGGAAAAGGGAAACTATCTGTCTGTGTGTCTTCAGATTAACAATCCGGACATGAGAGTCCAGATCCTGAATGACTTTGTGAAGCAGCACTTCCCAAGCACCCAGCTTCTGGAGTACGCTCTAGATGTAGAGAAGATCACCACCTCCAAGGTAAGAATGAACCTGTTTGTCCTCTCGTTCACACCCTTTTACTGCACAGTGACCCGCGTCAGTCTTCCATTAAACAAATGACGTGTTTCTGTTTTCCCTCCGTCCTCGTTGCTGTATTAGAAACCTAACTTGATCCTGAATGTGGATGGTTTCATCGGCGTGGCCTTTGTGGACTTGCTCAGGGCCTGTGATGGATTTACACGGTAGGCCAATACATTTTGGCCGTCTTAACTCAGACCCTTGTTTACATGCACTTATTTATCCTACCATGGACTCCATACTACCTCACAGTCATTTAGAGCTGAATGCTCATAGATGCATTGAAATGCAAACGGCTAGGGAAGAAAATCTGGTAACGTATGTGAACTAGTTGATGTTTATGGGTGTCAGACTTCACTGCACAGTAACATACTTAAACTCCATAATAGTTTTGGCTACTCTGGAACGGGGGACCATGTACGAAAAGAGCTGTATTTCTTTGACTGTTCATCCAATATGGCTGCAAATGGCCAAGGAAACCGTCTGCACTTGAACCGTAATGTCAGTATGTACGTTTGGATACAAAGTGGAAACGCTATGGCAAAAAAAAATGCTACACAGCCTGTATTCAGTGCTGCCCTTTTTTAAATTCATCGACTCGACATCGACTGTTTCCTTGGTTTTCTTCATCCCCTCCACAGGGATGAGGCTGATGAGTTTGTTGAGATTGGGGCTCTGAATGGCATCTTTGTCCTGGGACGCAGCATGGGATTCATTGGTGAGTCAGTAGTTTTATCAAGATCCATCATCCTTTTCAACAATCAGAGGTCTGAGACGTAGCAAACACCTTTTGACCTATACTGTACTTAACAGTCCCTCTACTTGTCTCTCCGCAGGACACTACCTGGACCAGAAGAGGCTGAAGCAGGGTCTGTACCGCCACCCCTGGGATGACATCTCTTACGTGCTCCCAGAACACATGTCCATGTAACCACAGGGACCAAACCAGAGTGCCAACCCTCTGTCCCCTCACCCCATCCCCCTCTGTACTGTGATCTGTCACCTCAAAGCAGTGACACGATATAGGAAAGGTGTTACTATTAATATAGCTGTAAATTGCAAATATTAAAAAAAAGAACACTTTTAAAGAGTAGTCTGTAAAATCGGATAGTGCTGCAAAACTGCGAAGCCCCCACTCAGACGAAGCCGGGGTCTGACGAAGTGCTAGGGAGATTTAAGGATGAATCGGGCATACAGTATACAGAGTTGAAGGGGATTATTCAACCGTTGACACTTGGCCCTGTAGCATCGAGGAGATCACTGGAAATCCTCTTGCCCAGATTATGCCCAGGATTCAGTGTCCCCTTACAGTGTTTACTGCTCTCATGGCTACAACAGTGAAGTACTGTGATTTTTGTCCCAAATATTACATCATCATTATATAAACCTAGCATGTGTCTGTACCACAGACTATTGTGTCTTCTTCCTGCCATATGAGCATCATGCGCTTGCTGTAAGGGGCGAGCCTGTAGTGCAATAATGTCTAATTATCGTGTGAGAACATACTGTAGAGCTTTATTTATGTATAGGTGCATTAACACAGTGGGAATTCAATTGTAATAGTTTTGATGTTCTGTAATGTTTTAACACACTGGCCAAGATTCAAATGGCAAGTAGGCTTGCTACTGCAAAGGGGACCATTTTATGAGTCATTTCTGGTATGCGGTGCCATTTGCAGTTTCCAGGAGATATTGTCTCTTCACTAGTAGAGAATGTGTAGTTTCCAAAAGCATTTAAATTTGTTACCAATTCCCCTATCACCCCACCTAGAAATCATACGTTAGAACATTTGACACCTTTCCAATAGTTTGTGTTCGTTAACAACCAATAAGTACTTACAATGTGCTCAAAAGTTATAGAATTAAATGTGCTGAACTTGGCCAAAACCCTGTTCTGTGGCTTTTTGGATGCCTTTTTAAAAGTAAAAATTAGATACTGTTATGAAGTTATGAGGTCCAAATGGTACCGCACACCAGGCATCACCCATGCCGTCATTTATCTCAATGTTACTAAACTGTAGAACTCTGTGGGCCGACCATAGTTTGTTCATATTCACCAGTGTTGTCTCATCTTCTTGTTTTTTAAACTGTCAGATGTGAACTGAACGTGCCTCTGTTCTGATTTGTTGTATGTTAAGAACCGTGTAAATGAGTTTAAAAAAAAGTTAAATATCTTGGCTTGTTATGCATTCTTTGATTCTGTGTTCACATATTTATTTTCCTCTCTCCAGACACAATGACAAGAGGTTAATTTGATAACTGTGTGTGTTAAAACTAAACAGATTTGTAGTCTGCCTCCACAGATATGTATCTAAATGTTTACTCTAGCTGGTGATGTAGTGATACATGAGGGATAGAAATACAGTACATATACAGTGGAAGAATACACACCCTTTCAGATGTTGTAGTTTTTATTGCTTTGAGGCCTGAAATGAAATCCCATTAAATCAAATTTCATTTGGATATAGTAACCAGCAAAATCAAAATCAAACAAAACGCTTCTCGTTTCTGACAATGTATTGAAAATTGAGGACTAGAACTCCTTGGTTGCATAAGCCTACACACATTTCAATTAACACTTAGTAGAATCACATTTTATTTTATTTTGAATCAGTCTATTTGGAAAGATCCTGCAATGTGACTGTACACTCATACACTATGCAATAAACAAACCATTTAAATCCTGGTTCTAATTGATCTAATTAGAATGAGTTTGGTTGATATGAGGTGAAGGCAAATTAGCTTTGCGCGTGCTCTGGACTGTGATTAGTTAAATAATTACAAATATAAGGTGTCCACACTTACACAAGCAAAGTGTTGTTTTCTATAGTCCATTTTTAATACAGTATACAGTACATGTCAGGTTTCGCACTTCATGTGCAGCCCAGGCAGCGTTCAGCGGGGGTAACACATAGACATGTATATATGTCTATGGGGTAACAGCTGCTAACGTCATAGACTCGGTAACGCCTTTCACCGACTGCGCATGTCCGTCGAATGTCCGTGTTTACGAAGCTGAAGTTAGTTCCGTACTCGTTGTTTCCTATTAACGAGGAAAGGGAAAATCTTAAGGTAAAAGTTAAATCTGTTTCAAGCCACGAAATAATGCTAAATGCCCCGTCTATGCAGATTGGCATGATTGTAACAGCGCGATTTGTCTTTTTGTATTGTTGTATTACGACCCAACAACTGTTGGACTTGTTACAGATCATGTTCATTTTTTAGGAGTTTCAATTCATTTTGGGAACACGTTTGAGCATTTGGAACGATGGTACACAGTTCCTGTTAAAAGTTGCTGTTCATACTACCACAATTTACCATTAGGTAACTTAGGTAATTTAACGGTGTGAATATGAAACAAATAGTTCAGCTGTACAAAATGACATGAAATATTAAACAATCAAGGATCAAGCCTACTAATAAACAAACACAGTTTGGGCATTATTTTAGAGCGCAAGTGTGCCTTAAAACTGTCACTGTAAAATATTGCACATGTGCAATATTTGTTACAAATATAAATGTAAAGTGACTAATTGCATTGCAGTTATTTTGCAGGTCAGACGTGTCAGGTTATAAAATATATTGAATGACACGATAAAGCAATCTATCAAGAGAAGAGAGAAAATGTGTAATTTGAGGTTACATTTGTGTGTCTCCTCTTCACTCACTGATATGCACCGACGAATAAGAAACGAACTTCACCCTCGCTCTGTGTTTTGAGTCCATGTATGTGTGTATGCGTATGTCGCCTCCTTTCCTTCACTAGTTTACTTCATTTCCCACCTCTCACGTCCAGTGCTGGCGGCAGAATGGCAGCTGCGGCCCCCAACCCGGAGGACTCCGCACTGAGCTGTGGTAGCGGCGGTAGCGGCACACCCAGCGCCCTTGCCGGGGACGGGGACACGGAAGAGGCCGAGGACTTCACCTCCCCCTCGCACTGCTCGGAGCTGGCTCGGCGGCAGAACGAGCAGAGGAAGCAGGGCTTGTTCTGCGACGTGACACTGGCCTTCAGCAGCGGGGCGGCCACTGGCAGCGTCCAGAGCTGTGAGTTTTCAGCCCACCGGTCCGTGCTGGCTGCGGCCACCGACTATTTCACCCCCCTGCTGGGAGGACAGTTTTCCGAGTCCTTGTCCGGACGGGTCGAGATGAAAGAATGGAGCTCAGAGCTGGGACCGGATCCGGAGACGGTGGAGAGTGTCATCCAGTATATGTACACTGGAGAAATACGCGTTAGCACCTGCAATGTACATGAAGTGCTGGAGCTCTCTGATAGGTATGTTCAGATAATTTAAAATATATATAATTTCAATTGTGTGTGTGTGTTTTTAACAGACTCAGGCCTTGCATATACCCCTATGGCTGTTTTGTGGCCTACACCTGAACGCTATGGCTGTATTGTTTATGTGCACAACATGCATGAAAATCCTAACCTGTCAAACCATAAGTAGCATCCAGTTTGGGATCTGCTCACTCTTTCTCACGTGCTATCTTCTTTCTATTGCTATTCTTTCTACAGGTTCCTCCTGCTGCAGCTGAAGGACTTCTGCGGAGAGTTCCTGAAGAAAAAGCTGAGCCTGACCAACTGTGTGGCGGTACATAGTCTTGCCCATATGTACACTCTGGACCAACTGGCTCTCCGGGCCGCAGACATGATCCGCCGCAACTTCCACAAGGTTATCCAGGACGACGAGTTCTACACGCTGCCCTTTCACCTGGTCCGCGACTGGCTGTCCGATGCCGAGATCACAGTGGATTCAGAGGAGGTGCTGTTTGAGGCTGTGGTCAAGTGGGTGCAGAAGAACACAGAGGAGCGAGGCCGCTACTTCGAGGAGCTTTTTCGTCTCCTCAGGCTGCCCCAGATCAAGCCCACCTACCTGACCAGGGTGGTGAAGAATGAGAACCTGGTGGCGGCCAACGAGGCCTGTCTCCGGCTGGTGTCAGAGGCTGTGGAGGGCCACGCCATTCGCTTCGAGAATCTCAAATCAGCTGACATGGAGTTCTGGTCTTCCCACATGGCCTCCTTTCAGCCTCGTTTTGGCCAGAACATGGACGTTATCATGGTAGTGGGCGGGGTGTCGGAGGGAGGGGACTACCTGAGCGAGTGTGTGGGCTACTTCATTTATGAGGACCGTTGGGTCAACCTGCCTCACATCCACAACCACCTGGACGGCCACGCCATCGCTGCCACGGAGTCTCACATCTATGTAGCCGGCTCCATGGAACCGGGCTTTGCTAAGACAGTGGAGCGCTACAACCCCAATCGCAACACTTGGGAGCAGGTGAGCAACCTGACCACACGCAAGCACTCCTTTGGCCTCACCTGCATCAAGGATATCTTGTACAGCATCGGTGGCCATGGCAACTTCAGTCCGGGTTTCAAAGATGTGAGTGTGTATGAGCCTGAGCAGGACAAGTGGCACAATCTGGAATCTGCACCCAAGATCCTGCGGGACGTGAAGGCAGTGAGCATGGAGGACCGCTACGTGTACGTCACGGCACGCACACCTGTCGACACGGATAACGAGGATGGACTGAAGACGGTGACCACCCGCTATGACACAGAGAGCCGCCAGTGGCAGGATGTCGACTCCCTGCCCCTCATCGACAACTACTGCATCTTCCAGATGGCCGTGGCCTCCACCAACTTCTACCACACGGCCTCCTGCTGCCCCAAGAGCTACACAGTGCGGGACGAGGTCGCCAGGCAGAAGATCAGCGTGCGCATCTCTGACGACATCCTGGAGAGCCTACCGCCGGAGGTCACCAGCATCGAGGGCGCGGCCATCTGCCACTTTGACGAGGACGTCTTCATTATCGGAGGCTGGAAGAACAGCGACGATGTGGACAAGCAGTACCGCAAGGAGGCCTACCGCTACTGTGCCGAGAGGAAGCGTTGGATGCTACTCCCGCCCATGCCCCAGCCGCGCTGCCGAGCCACCGCCTGCCACGTCCGCATCCCCTACCGCTTCCTGTACGGCTGCCAGCGCTACCCCATGCCCCAGAACCTGGCTCGTCAGCGAGACCGCATGCAGCAGATGCAGCAGCTTCACAGGCGCACCCTGACCCTGCGCCGGCAGCTCCAGTCGCAGATAGAGTGCTGAGCAAGTCCCTGTGCTCTACGTCCAAGGACTACAAGCCCCTTTCCAAGGATACACAGCGAGCACCATTCCATGCCAGCCATCGTCATTGACCCCCCCCACCCCCATAACATGCTGCAGTGGGTCCCTGTGTTGCTCTCATACTGGATGTCATTGAACTGAACTCTGTGCCATCAGCTCTAATGCTGTGTTTGTGTTAGTGACTAATTTGTTGAAGGCCGTGAGATGCGTGGACGGGCCTGTCCCGACCAGCTGTTGGTGTTTTGTGGGAGGACACGGTGAATGTTAACATGTGAATTAGAGTATTATACAGCGGCCGGCGGCTGAATAGCCAAGCATGTCGGTACGGATGATGTTTATCGGTTTGTACATACATAGTATAAAGCTGTATATGTATACATTTATATGGATATTTTACGTCCTTTATTTTCTGCCTGTATGAGGAAGGCTATGTGATACTAGCAGTATCTACATTCCCATGTTCAATCCAGCTAGCTTAATGAAGTCACATTCCATAGTAACACTGTGACAATCTCTTCATGCAAGTACATCATCAGTCCACCAGTCAGATAATCTAGCCATGAGGCTCAGCGGTGCTTTATATCATAGTTGCTCGATTTGAATGGCTGTGCTTATTACCCTCAATAACCAGACATGAATGGAAAGAAAAAGGCTTCTGATCTTAAAATGTTTGCCGCTAATTACGCTTTTTCTGACTTCCATACAATAGCTTTATGTAGTATGTTTAATTATATTTCTCTCATTTTTGTTGCTCATGTAACGTCCAACAATCGGCAATCGTCGGGATGAAATGATAAGAGAGATCTGTAATCTCTGTATCAGGCACAAAAGATATTATGAAATCATTCCAGTGTGATTACCTCACCAACAGCTTAAAAAACACGTACATTTTCCATGTTTCTGGCTTGGACCTTTAACTGATCTTAATATTGTGACATTCTATTCTGTTCCTACTTGTGGTCCAGTCATGGGTAATCCATCGATCATTCCTTTCTTTTGCACTTTGGCAGCCTACTGCTCATTGCATTGCTATGAATTCAAGATGCATAGAAAGTGTGTATGTATTTGTGTGTGTCTGCGTGCGTGTGTGTATGCGTACACGTGTGTGCATGTTCATGATTGTGTGTATTTGCAGGGGGTTAGTTGATGCTTTGCCAAGATGGCAAAAGCTTGTCGAGTAGTGCACTTTTTGACATCTAATCCTTTATAATGTCTTATAGATGTGTAGGTTTAAGTCGGCTGCCATTGCACTTTGACTTTGCTTACTTCCTTTGTTCCACTTCAGACAAGGTGATTGTATTTTGGAAATGCATTATTTTATCCAGCTTCCAGCCAATCAATTTTGGTCTCCTTTGACAAACGTCATTGATTATTGATGCTTTTCTTTTCCACATTAAATGTGTTGTAAAATCTTATGTGTTATTGTACTTCACTCCCAATTGGGTGTACATTAGAGATCCTGCTGTGTTGTTTGTGGTCTCCTTTCACCCTCCAAAGATAATCTTAAATGAAATGAGAAGGAACGAGACGTACAGACAAAATATGAAGGGAATGTCATTGTCAGTGTGTTGCGATGACATACAAAAAAATCCCACTGTAAGATCCATCCATACAGCACCTTTATAGCATAAAGGTTAGGGAAGGCAGAAATGATATTCATTTCCACTTTATGACCAATTTAAATAGCCCTGCAAATATTGAATGGAATAAGCTATATATTTTGCTTTGCATGTGATAGTCTGACATTGTGTCCTTATATTGATGTAAGAAATGCTAATGTCATCACTTGCAATTAAAGTCCTTTTATAAGACAGATGGTGGCTGATCTACTGTATCATTGCTGTGTTGGGCATAAAACATTACAGGAACTATAATACCTAGAAGAGATATGTGTTTGTATGTAACCTGGATCAATCAAAGCTGTGTAGAAACACTATTGACCGCAAAAACCTACACCTATTGTATGCAGTATACTTTCATATCTTATTACAAATTATAGTATTACTACTACGACAATTTGATATCCAAAATGACCTGGAGCAGCGTTTCTTAGTTTGGGTTTCAAAACCAGAATGGTTCACAGATGTATCCAATATGTTTCAATGAGCCAGGGTCCCGAAGAGAAACCTTGGAAGAGAACCATTTACTTCAGTGTGTTGTGACTTGAAGGAGAATGCGCATAGTCGCTTCTCAACTTTTGCAAGTAGTAATGCTGCCTTCAAGTGTTGCTCATACGCTCCTAAATTCGAAATAGAAGTTAGAAATACGACTGTTCGCATATTCAAGTGCTTTGAGTCTAAATGGCAACACGAACCATCACTTTGTTGACGCGGCCTCCATGCTCTCCCCTAAACGTCACATCTCCGTAACTCAGGTATCTCAGAAACATCCCGCTGTCCCATTCGTATTTATGCTATGTTTTCATAATTCCGATAGTTCCGGCAGCACTGAAGGCAGCATCAGCTACATTCATTCTCGCTAACGTTGAGTGAATCGGTCGTCTACATAACACAGACTTACAATTAATGACACGCCTTGTTGTCAAATTTTTACTTACTGACCGAAAAAACACATTTCCGGGAAAATGGTAATCATACTAAGCACGTTTTAATGCATGTCGACGCACGAAAAGGATGCATCGTACACTAGCTCCAGGCTAGCTTAGTTAGCTCGCCTTACTTTAGCTAGGTTAGTTAGCCAGCTAACTAGTTAAGTTAATGTTAATAACGTTGCACAGAGTTGTATTCGTTAAATCGTCCCCTGTGTATAACGACACAGGACTGTTAATAAAGTTAAAAGTTAATAAAAATGTTTTAGACAGCAAGACTGGACTATTTTGAGGCGTTATCATTCAATGTTTTGGCATGAGCTAACGTCACTGAGACTGATTAGTTAACGTTAAGTTAACCGTTAACCGTTAGTTAACTTACTGTTAGCGGCTGACTAGCTGAGGTGAATAACGCCACGCTAGTTACTAAACCAAATGCCTATCTGATGCTCGCAAACGTTAGATGAGTTTCGCCAAACAGTCCAATGTCACATCGTGTTCTCTGTCTCTCTCTCTCTCTCTCTCACACACACACACACACACACACACACTCCTCTCCTTTACTCAGATTCCAGAGTTATCCAATCCCTCCGTGTATATGAGAGATCCTCAAAAGGTAGAGGAGCTCCTTGAGGCCATGCAGAAAGCTGGCTCCAACACCATTCAGGTACAACGTCCTGATCTTTGACAGTTTTAGTGCTATTTTCCATCTATAACATCTATATATATATAATGTATAATATGTGTGTTTTTGTTCTGTCTTACCCAGGTGATCTCAGATTTTGACATGACCCTTACGAGATTTGCATACAATGGCAAGCGGTCTCCTACCTGTCACAGTAAGTGTAAATGCAAGAATGGCATGGTTAGACATAGATATGCATTTACGTTTTGAATTGGTTCAGTCATAGCCATGATGACTGTGTGTGTGTGTGTGTGTGTGTTTTATTTGCAGACATTCTGGACAACAGCAAACTTATCACTGACGAATGCAAAGTGAAGGTACTTCAGGCATCAGGACAGAGACCGTAGTGCACATTCACGGCACAAACCTTTTTCCATTGGTAGCACTAGTGCCACTAACAACACCAGGACTGAACTTTAGTATATTGGTTTGAAGATAGTAAAAAAGAGAGTACAAATTCATATAGCTTATAATGTGTCATCTTGCTGTATTCGTTCAACAAAAGTGAAGAATTTGCTACAGTAGGTAATGATGTAGGTTTTATTAGGAAGCGTATTTTACAGTAGCATCATAGTTTATAGCATAGGCTACTACAAATGAACATTCCAATATGTTCATTTATAAAATGAGCAGAAATTGATGCCAAAAATGCCATAGTGCAAAATAAAAGTATAATAAAGACAAAATATTGCTGTAGAATGTTTGGAGAGGAAATCATTTTAAGAGACTGGATTCTGGATTTTGTCACTAGTGTACCCAAAGACAAAGTTAAGTAGAACTGGGAGAAAAAAAATCAACAGTTGATGCAACCAAATGGTTTCCTTCTGGATCTGTTTGTGATATAATGTTACCAAAAATTCTCATTGTAAGATTGTCTAATTAGGTGAAACATGACTGTGTCTTTTCTAGATGCATACTAGGCCTGTTACAGCTTTCTGAGTATTCTCCATTCTCCCTCAGCTGAAGGAGCTGCTCAACAAATACTACCCCATAGAGATCGACTCTTCACGATCAATAGAGGAGAAGCTGCCCCTTATGGTGGAGTGGTGAGTCTCTAATACACCGTTCACACACATGACTGGAAAATATTACAGTATGCCGATCTGGGTCCATCCCATCTAGGAAGCTATTCTCTCCGAGCCTCATGCACAGGGACGACCCCTGTCGTTTCCATTCACACCTGACCAGGACAGAGTATGCAAGTGTACTTATGCATGACCACACAACACTGCTGGTTTCTTCCAGGTGGACTAAAGCCCATGAACTTCTGGTTGAACAGAAGATCCAGAAGGAACTGCTGGCCATGGTGGTGCAGGAGTCTGATGCCATGCTGAGGTTAGAGAACCTGGTTTCTCTGAAAGCTTAAAAATATAGTCATATGTTCTTGTTTAAAGTTAAAAAATGTAAAAATATCATTAATAACATTGGTAATAATTATAATAATTATAATAATAATAATCATCAGAAGTCGAGCTCTAATGTCTAACCCTAACCCTAACAGGGAGGGCTACCAGTGGTTCTTTGACCACCTGCAGGAGCACAGCATCCCCCTCCTGATCTTCTCTGCAGGGATAGGAGACGTCCTAGAGGAGGTGATTCGCCAGGCCGGGGTCTTCCACTCCAACGTCAGAGTCTTCTCCAACTACATGGACTTTGATGAGACTGTGAGTAGCAACACCACACACACACTATGATTCACACAAGGAATAAAGCTTGAGATGATGGGAATATGGCCTCTATCGGGTTGTGGAGGTAACCCATTCTTGACTCGCCTATGCAGGGAGTGTTGAAGGCTTTCAAAGGAGAGCTGATCCACATCTACAATAAGAGGGAGGGCGCTCTGCTCAACACCGGCCATTTCGAGGAGCTGCGGACGCGGCCCAACGTACTGCTGCTGGGAGACTCTCTGGGAGATCTGACCATGGCCGACGGGGTGCAGGACATGGATAACATCCTCAAAATCGGCTTCCTCAACGACAAGGTAAACGCACACATCCACTGACCCATCGCACTGAAAGACAAAGCGTTTAAGTGGATAACAATATACCTCCTCCCCTTGTTTTAAGTTGATTTATCTAAATTGTCATTTCCATTTTCTCATTCACTTTCAAACAAACTATACTGCTGCTGTTTACTCCAGCCTTTACAAACAAAAAGGTCTTAAAAAATCTTAAATTTAACTTGCAGAACCTGATTTTTACTTTTAGAGGGTAGATGTTCTTTGTTATCTTAAAGGAAAACTGCAACTGAATATAGTACCTACTCCCAAGTTGCACCGTGTAGAGCTGTCATGTTCTATTTAGTTTGCTCTATTTATTCCTCTTTTCATTGTCTGTTTGATTTTCCTCAGGTGGAGGAGAGGAAGCAGTCATATTTGAACTCGTATGACATTGTCCTGGTGAATGACGAGACCTTGGAAGTCGCTAACGCCATACTGCTCTACCTCACCGGCAATAAGTGAACTGAGAATGTGGTTCCTCTCACTGGCCAACCGGTGTCCAATGCCACACGGAGAAGGTGTCATGTGCTGAGGGAGCCCCTGTCCAGACAGATTATTGACTACCAACTAAGAATGGTACTTTTTATATTTGTAATTTTACTAAAAGCTACATAGTTGTGAGAATGGGTCTGGGTTGACCAGAAAGCATTTTGCCGGACTGTATTCTCAAGTCGTGTCGACAACCACAACTCGTACATCACCTGCCACTCCCGCTAGTCCTCATCCGTTGGCCTTCCGCTCATGTTCATAGTTGAGCTGTTTTTTTTCAGCTGAAATTGGGTAGGTGAACGTTGAACATTACCCGCTGGACCTTACGCATGTGGTGGAAGCCAAAGGTTACCGACGATACGCACAGACAACCTAATGTGCAGAATGTAGTGTAATGCATGCATGTGGTTATGGTTGTTTGGACTTATTTTCAGTATTTTTCTGGAGGAAGGTTGGTTTTGTTATGCACTCCTAGTCTTGTATTCTGGTTCTATGTGACGAGGATAAAGGGAAAGGAAATGGGCAACACTTGACTTTAGTTTAAAAACAGCTCTTGGCCGGCTCAGTTTTAACCTTCATGTTTTTTCAAATGTCTCATTCTCCACTATTAATATTTTATTACTACATGAAGTCCTCCATTTTGATTTCTGCCTGATTCTATACTGTATATTCTTCTTTATGAAAACTTTACTTCTCTTGTGTTAGACCACAGTGCTACCAAGTGGTGAACTGCAATAACTGTAAAAAAATAAATACAAATACACTGTAGTCCTTTTTGAACGCTGTCCACTGTCCCAAGTTACATTGGTTGTCAAATGATTTGCCATGCTGTGTCAGTGTTTTTCTCAAGGGGGGTTTACAGTACACCCATTTCACCACACTACCTTTCGCTTCAGGTTATCCCAGCCCCCTTTTACTTCACAAGTGTTGAGATGTCAGTAGGACAGACAGCACAGAAATTTTGAATAATACTGCATTTGGTCTGTTGCCTTAACACAATGACTAAACCTTTAAAACTGTTCAGTGTACAATATCAGTGACATTTCATGTAATTTGTGGACAATGTGGTTGCTACATACAATGGTTCATGCATTTTTCCACTTCTGTCCTGAGGCGTTACCTCTTCACATGTTCCAACTTGTCTGAAATAAAATGTGGTTCCTTATGTGTTTCTGATCTTCATGTCTGATGCTGAACAGACCACTAAACTACAGTCTACTATCCTCATTTCCAGGTTGATGTATGTACAATGACAGTGTTTATTATAAAACAGTTTATTATGTGATATGGTCCACAACACATGCTGCTTTTATAATAGAATTATTATTATTACACAAAATAGCCACTCTAAAATATACAACCGATGGTCTTTCTATTATCTAGAGGAAGGGTCTACACTCATAACTAGTCCATCAGCCATTTGAAATGACCCGGCTGAATGTTCTGGGAAGATGGGCCCTGCCCAAACGGTGGTAAAGGTAGTTCAAAGTAAATGGTTGAGGAAAATGTGTCTTTTCACTACAGAGGAACACATTCTCTCTACTGACCATTTGTATTTCTTTCACATTTTCAAACACCTGTTTCCTAAAGTGTACCACATACTAACAACCCTTAAATACTGACTGCATACATGTTTTCCTGTACTGTGACTGCTGTTTCATTGCAGCTTCACCCATTTTACTGCAATAGTTGTGAAATAGTTTGCAATACTGACATATTTTAACAGAACGTAGCAAAACTGTCCAATTCTCCTTAACAAAGGCACAACACTCTGAAGCTGTGGGATCCAACTTAAATATCTGAAATATTTTCCAGCCCTCAAATTAGTTGCACAACAGCTGCAAAAGTGAATGGAAACCACGCGCCCCCTTCACAACTCGTCTCGCCTGGGCTTCTTGTCCTCGTCCTCCTTCAATAGCAGCTCCTCTGGTACAATCTTCCCATCCTTATTGCGGTCCTGGTTGTTGAACATGTCCTTAATGATGCCGTCAGCATCCATCCCTGGACGAAGACGACCCTTCCCTTCTTTCACCTGGAGCGTGATGAAGGCTGAAAACTGCAGACGGCATGAGATGAAACAGCTGTTAACCTTACCTCTGTCTAAACCTGACCAGTGAGATCGATGCTGTCAACTCCATTACTTATTAACAAGACGTTGCTGTGAGTGACAAGCAAAGATAGATCAGGCTACACGTTGCTAGGCTTCGCGTCTGCTTACCTCCTCCAGGGGGACCTCTTTGTCACCGTTGAGGTCCATGGCGGGGAAGAGGGGATCTGGGCCGTCTCCCAGCCACACAAACATGTAGCCCTCGGGCACGCCCTTATTCAGCTCCAACAACTCCAGCTCAAAGAACAGCACTGCGCTGCGAGGAACGCCTTTGGCTGCAGACACAACGTGAGAGGAGAGCGTGAGGAAAGGGGGAAAAAAGACGGAGGTGGAGACCGTGCCCATCGCGCATTACAGGATCTGAACAGATTTGTGTTTTTACGAACCTCCGTTTTCCCCGTGGCCCCAGTGGGGCGGGACGATCGCCTCCCTCTTCTCACCCACACACATGCCCCTCAAACCTTCATCCAGACCCGGGATCACCTGGTTTGCTCCGAGAGTCGTGGTGGGAGCTGTGTCGTAATGGTCCCTGGGAAACGGCAGAGATGAACATTAAAACTGGAAACCGTGACTCGAGCTTTTCAGCTAAACCCCAGGTCTCGCGGGTACAAGTGCTGCTGTAGCGGACGCGGTATTTATATTGCGGCTGCGGTTGCGGGCCTACTGAACTCTGTCAACAAGGAACCAGCAATGATTACATGCATGGACCAGGAGGAGGATGCAGTGTAGCAGTGTGAAGAGCAGAGGGCACTCACGAGGAGTACAGTAGGGTGCCGTCCATCATGGAACAATTATAGCGGTACTGAATCATATCATCGGCTTCACTCGTCGTGGTGCATTCCTGAGGCTTGTGTGTAACCTTGATCTTGACCGGATCGTCTGGGTTGTGGAAGTCAATGACGTGGATGTCAAAGACCAGCACAGCGGAGCCGGGGATGAGCTTGCCTACAGCGGAGGAGAAAACACTCTTTTAACCATCAACATGCAGCTTTCTTCTTCCATTCCAACAGTCTTATGAATCGTGTCTGCCCATGTCCCACACTCACCAACTCCCTTTTCTCCATATGCCATGTGAGGGGGCACGGTGACCCTCCTCTTCTCCCCCATGCACAGCCCCTGGAGGGCTTTGTCCATCCCTGAGATCACGTAGCCCATGCCGATGTACGTGTTGTAGGTACTGTTTCGCTGGTAGCTGCCGAGGGAAGAGTGCCATTAAATGCATTTAACAGAGACCTCGCACTTGGTCCTCAGCTTAAGGTTCATCGCCCCTATCTCAATGGATGTTTTGCAGGTTGCATCGCGTACCTGGAGTCGAAGGCCGAGCCGTCCTGGAAGGTGCCGTTGTAATGGTAGCGGATGTAGTCTCCGATCACCGTCCTGCGGGTGCAGTCCTCGGGCACCTCCTTCAGCTCCGTGATCAGATCATCTTTAGGGTTGAACAGATCGACCATCAGCACCTCGAACACCAGCGTAGCTTGAGGGGGGATCTGGGTGCCTGTTGGGATGACAAATACAGACAGTGTTTAGGGGGACGCAGGGGGACTAGTAACTAGATGCAATGATGAGCCACAGCCGGAGTCAGAAATAAACACCCGCCAAATGCCGGTAAACACGGTCTTTGGCAGATAAATCAATAAGTATCACCTGCTATACTGGCCGGTAACTTTTAATATCAATTATGTACAGTCTTTGGTAGTAGTAGTAGTAGTAGTAGTAGTACTAGTACCTCGGCCCTTCTCTCCATATGCTAGGAAGGGTGGGACGATGATGACCCGTCTCTCTCCCACACACATGCCCAGCAGACCCTCGTCCAGGCCTTTGATGAGGTCGCCCTGTCCCACATAGGTGTCATACGTTGTTAACCTAGAGTAACTAAAACAAGCACAATTCAAATCTGTTAAAAAAAACAACACAGAAACAAACATTATTTCATAAAATTCTGTGAGGTGCTGTAATATTGAAATACTGGCGGGGCATCTCACTTGGAGTCAAAGGGTGTCCCAGACAGCAGGGTGCCGTTATAGTGGTAGCGGATGAAGTCCGTTGCGGCAACAGCGCGGTTGCAGCTCGGCGGTTTGCTGAGCGTGCGGGTCTGGACCTTGTCCTCGGTGTTCCAGATATCCAGCAGCAGCACATCGAACAACAGCACAGTGTCAGGAGGAATAACACCACCTATTGCAGAAACAGACAGACCAAAAAAACAACACTCAAAATGTCAGAAAGCTAGGTTTCCTGTCCATCAAAGACTATTTTGCTCTGTTAATCTTGCGTTAATCTCGACCTGTCCCTATGCTTCCATAGGCAAGGTGTGGCGGCACCGTGATCTTCCTGCGTTCGTTGACACACATGCCCTGAAGCCCTCGGTCCATCCCTGTGATGAGCCTGCCCAGGCCGACCTGGCTGATGAAGGGGGCGCCTCGGTCATGACTGCAGAGGGAGCGTGAGGAAGAGGAGGGGCACATTTATAGATAAATACATGTGTATAGAATATGGAGTCAACCAAGCAGAGAAATGTGGGTCTATAAAATAAACACTCAACAAATAAGGGTTCTTTATAGTACCTGAAAAGGCTTGAAATGTTAAGCATGACATGTTCCAAATCAGCAGCATTAAAGGAACTTTATAAAAATCACACTGGGTTCTTTATTTTGATTTGCCAGCTTGTCATTTTAACAAAGAAGTCATTACAATTGTATATATAGCCACAACCCTAACCAAAAAACCCTTAAAGAACCTTTTCTGTGTGTATAGTAATCCTATAATACATTGTATAAGGATACTATACAACTATCACAGCAAAAAACATAAGGATATTAAACGGATATCATAGGAGATTAAAAAAAAAAACACATGCCATAAAGTACGATAATGTCACTATAAACTCACTACTGAATACCACAGAAGTACTATAAGACCCTGTTGTAATATACAGTGTTTAGGTTTTGCAAGTTGAGATGTGCTGGACACGTCTGCAACACGTCTGCTGGGTTGCAACCACTGCATGGACTCATCCGGGACAACTCCTCTAAGATATTCCTATAATATTCCTATAATATTCCTATAATATTCCTCAGTAGTGAGTTTACGGTGACTTTATCGCACGGTATCGCCTATGTAACCACTTATATATAGTTTGTAGTTTCGCTGTTATAGTGTATGGTTTCTCAAAGGTAGGTTTCTCAGTGGGAAACGGTAATCTTGTAGCTCATGTTTCAGACATCAGACAAAAAGATGCGCATGTTTTATCTCTGAATGCAGCTGCCTTGTGGAAGTAACTGAGTAGCTAGATGTATTTCGCAGAATAGTTACCTGGAGTCAAACTTCTTTCCGCCTGTAAAGAAGGTGCCGTTAAAGTGATAACGGATAAAATCCTCGTTTTGCACTTCCCGGGGACACACTCTCGGTATGTCGTACCGATCGATAACGACATCCACTAACGGGCCGGAGTCGCACGTCACTGTAACTACATGAAGGCACAGTATCAAAGTCAAAGATAACATCAGCTCCATTTTAGATATGTTAAAACAAGAAAACTGTGGAGACTAATGCGACCGGAAGAACAGAGAATCCTGCACCGCCAGCTAAACGGTGTGGAAAAGGCGCTCTGAACTAGTTGTTGGGACTGTTGACTAGTATCAAGGTAGCCAGAATACTATATACAACTTCCGATATATTTTTTTCAAAATAAAAGCATACTTGATGAACATACGTCGCAACGTTTTGGGAGTAATACAAAGTGCCAAAGTGAAAATGTGGACCATATTTAAGGAGTGATCTGTTGTAAAAGAAAATACAATTGGTGTTTTTGTTGTTCTGTACACCCCAATAGAGGCTCTGCACTTGCTTCAGATCTTAAATGTCCATTCAATTTGATTTGATTCCAAATGTAGGTTACTGTGACATTGTGAGAACCAGCAGTTGGGTTTGGGTTTGCTACCCAAGTAACAAGTAAGCTAACTTAGCATTGCAACTACTCTTAACATGCAACTATTAGCCACTACTAGGTAGCCACATAAAGTTAGCTACTGAACAAAAAATACCATGACCGTTAGCTGACCAAATACTATGGTTAGCTAGCTAATTAAGGAGCTGATATTATCTAAATACATAATAGGTAAGATTTACCAGTGAATGATCAATTCTGATTCAAAACCGCACAGAAATGAACAATGTCTGCTTGATACTTCTGAGACTATTAAGTAGTAAGAAATGCAGTCAGCTGCTCTCAGCCGGAGTTGGCACGAGCTGTAGGCTTCGAAAATGACCGCCAGGGGGCGCGTTACTGAAACTACTATGCTTTTATTTTGATGACAAAATGGCCCAACTTCCTGTCATATTCTGGTTATGACTGGCTTGTTTAACGCAGCTGGAAATTCGCCTGCTTTCAGCGAGAGGGGCAGGAGGAGTGGCCCCTGGGCCCCCACCCACCTTTTAGTGGAATTCTGCAAACGTGTAATCCTCATGAATTCATGCATGGATGAGGTGGACCTTAAATTAAATTATAAAAGAACTGGCCCGCAACCTACATTCATCCTAAAGCAACATGGCAAGCCTATACACAGCCAGTACATTTTTCTATGCTACATGTCAGAGAATTATTAGACACAGGTTTGCTTCTTTGCACATCTGTCTGCCTCAGAAAAGGGGTCTCAATCTTACTTCCTCTGGGTCCTAATACCCAACAACTTAAATACATTGATGTCAAGTGAGCTATCTTCGCACTCCAACTAAAATATAGGACTGCTTTTTGCCTTGGGGAATGTGAAACCATTAGGCGTCTGCTATTGCAATTACCGTCATAAATTAGGCTAGACCAGCAATGACTAGTCAGCCATGCACATAGATCTAATGCTAGTCATCCCTTGTCTCAACATGTCAGTTTTGTTTGGAATGTAGCTGGAAGTTTATAACCAAAGGCTGAAAATACCAAAGATATGGGAACAGCAATACGGCCAAATGATTACCTAAAGCAGCCGAGTTTACAACACTGAAGCCTTAAAAAGCAAATCTGTATTTATTTTATTTATTTATTTATTTTTATATTACGCTTTTATTTATTTATTTTTAACGAATAGTTGGAGTCTGCATGCTACAATCTCAATCATGAAAAGAGGTCATGAAAGAGTTAGGGATCATTTGTAGCAATAATAATAATGGAAATGTAAAATTGTGGTCCCCGAGTCTGTTGGGTGTTATGACCCAGAAAAACGTGGACTCATAGAGGATCCCCTGCCTCCTGCTGATACCCTGCAGAAGTCCACAAACTCAGACTGTTGTGGCTGCGTCAAGCTAGACATTTTGCCACAATACAACCGGAAGTGAGGCGTTTTGTCTTCAAAATAAGGCATATGTTTGACAATTTACCATTTCGTCATGTATGTTTGGTAGCCTGATGCCTATAAACATGCGAAGGCCTATATGGCTATGAATATATGCTGTGAAAAGGACATTTTGGAAAGAAATAATTGTCTTCTTTCATTAACTACAGATTCCTCTTACTCTTCATTTCACTTCACAATTTGTATTACTCAATAAAAGGGTTTTATTTTGAAAGTTTATACCAGAAGTCCTCGTGTTTGATCCCAGCAGGCTTTACACTGGTAGCACAAGCCTACGTGCAGGCAGACAGGACTATTCCCAAGTAAAGAAGAAACCTCCCAACAAATTCACAATAAGTTTGGACACCGGAGAGAACCGGGCGGAGAAACAATGCCCCTTAAAAGTTTTTGTTTAGTCTTCCTCATCCCGGCCCTGGTCGCGGCTCAGTACGAGAAGTACAGCTTCCAAAGTTTCCCCAAGAACGACCTGATGCCGCTGGACGCCGCGTACGGCCATGCCCTGGAGCAGTACGCGGCGCAGAACTGGAGAGAGAGCCTCAAGTACCTGGAGCTCAGCCTGCGGCTCCACCGGCTGCTGCGGGACAGCGAGGCTTTCTGCAGCCACAACTGCAGCTCCGTCAGCCGGGACAACGACACGCTGTTCGCCGACAGCAACCTCCGCGTCGCGCGACATTTCCTGCTCCGCGCGGCGTGTCTGAAGAAGTGCAAGGCGAACTTCCCGGTGTTTAGCATCGCCTACCCGCGGAGGGATTTGCTGCAGGATTTCGACAAGAGAACGCCGTATCGGTACATACAGTATGCGTACTACCAGGTGAGACCCATAGGCTTTGTGTCTGTATGTGTGTGTGTGTGCGTGTGTGTGTGTGGTGTCCGAGATTGGGTGGTACCGCTATAAAGGCCCATTACGCACGAACCCCCTACCACAGAGTTATAGGCATTTTACACTAACATAGTCTACCTTGACGAAAATGATCTATGCTATAATAAATGTATACCACCAAACTAGAAAATCCTATAGTAATGTCATAGCAAATATATATATATATAAATAAGTACGATAAAGTCTCCATAGATTATTATAGTAATATTATAGTGGTATCATAGGGCCTTAAAGCACCATAAGGTCACTTTAAACTCTTTTCAGCACCGCAGACACGCTATAAGTCCATATAGGACTGTTAACGTGACTTTGTACTAGGATGCTGGCCGCAGCTCTTATTGGAAGGCTTGTAAAAAAAAAAAAAAAACAGGGAGCACAGAGATGTGGAGTCACCCTAACGGTGCGTCGTTCAGCAACATGACGTGTCTCGACTCTACAGTCTGTAGTTGCAAAGTTCCTCTTGGCTTGACTCACCGGGAAAGGTTTTGGACGCAACAAAATGGAAAGTATGTTTTCCCCTGATACTTTCTGCAGCCCTCAGCACAGCAGTTGAGCGTGTGCCACGTCTCTTCGCATGCTCCCCTATGAAACAGATCCCCCTTCCCCTGCTCTGTCAGACACGGGGTAATGCGGGGTGAAGAACTCAGGTTCGCTTATTCCGGTGTTGAAAGTGAGACGTTGAGTGTGTTTGAATATATATTTTTTTATGAATGATTGTCGATAATGATAATCTTCAGCTTGTGTAATGTTATGAGGATTTTCTCAGGATGCGTCACATAATATCCGGGTTATTCCTGGACCAAATCCCAGTCTGTCCTCTGTCATAGACTTTTATTTCCATAGGTGTGATGAAGGGCACAACAGCCATTCAGAATGGAAAAATATTGTAGAGAGTGATGTGCATTGAGTGATGTAATGGTAAATAAAAAGGTGGGTAAAGCGAGTTTCGGTGGGTTTACCCTCCACTACATCCTTGAGTACATCCTTTTTGCTACCAGGCCAAGGCCACCATGCATATCTGCGTTTCTCTTCCTCATCTTATTGCGCTACATTCCTGTGTACCTTTTAGAGTTGTGGACTGAACTACAACCACACGTCTGCTGTTCTTCTGTATGTTGGCTCGTCAAGAAGCCCTGTGTTCTGGCATCGGTGATCTACATCTGTTAGTAGTTGTCGGAGCTGAGGGGTCAGAGGTCATGTTATCCAGGGGAGGAGAAAAAGCACTGACAGATCTCGTGTTTCATATTTAATCCGCCTTCAAAATAAAACCAAATCATGTTTCTTCTGGCTCCCGTCTCGAGACAAAGACGAGAGCCTGTGATATCCATTACAATGTCATGTTCTCATGATTACTGTTTTGCCTCAGCTCAACAACGTAGAGAAGGCCGTGGCGGCGGCCCACACCTTCCTGCAGAAGAACCCAGATGATCCGCACTTAGTCAAGAACATAAACTACTACAAGACCCTGTTTGACGTGGACGAATACCTCATCGACCACGAAGAGCAGCCGTACGAGGTTCGTAGATGATCATTTCTGTCCTTCTCCAACATAATAACTCCCAGCCTAACACGACGCTGCTGTTCTTCCGGTTGTCCAGAACGTGTTCCTGAAGGCCGTGACGCTGTACAACAACGAAGACTTCAGCAGCAGCGCCCGCGGCATGGAGCAGGCCCTCGCGGAGTACTTCAAAATATACAACCTCTGCTTGGCGGGCTGCGAGGGCTCATACGAGATCACTGAGTTCAAAGACTTCTTCCCCACGCTGGCAGGTGGGGCAGCGGAGAACATCCTCCTCTTTCGGGAGCACGTCGACATGCAAAGCCGGAGCGGGATAATGATTTTCCGTCTTTCTCGTTTTTTCCTCTCCAGATCTGTACACCGAGGTGCTAAAGTGCAAGGTGAAATGTGAGGCCGACCTGACGCCCAACGTCGGGGGGTTCTTCGTGGAGAAGTTCGTAGCCACCGTGTACCACTACCTCCAGTTTGCCTATTATAAATGTAAGGAGCCGCGACTGGCAAGCATGCTGCACGACACGCTATAGTACACTATTATAACCCGGCCCGTTTTTCTCTTGCTCCTCCACAGTGAATGATGTAAAGAGCGCCGCTCCGTGCGCAGCCAGCTACATGTTGTTTGACCCCAAGGACCAGGTGATGCAGCAGAACGTGCAGTACTACCGCTTCTACCGGGAGCAGTGGGGACTAGAAGACGGCCACTTCCAGTCTCGGCCCGTGAGTGAAGCAGCTCCCCCCATTGCTCCCAAGTCCCTAGTCCCCTGGTAGTTCACTCACACCAGTTATACTAAACCAAAGCAGAACTATAGCATGAAGTGGTGTTGGTGTGAACATTAACGCAATCTAACGGTGGTAATTAAGGTCCCGGCAGCCATAAAGGCGGACTTGTTTTGTTTCCACCCTCTGCTTGTTTACCAGCGTAGTGCTGGCAGCAGCTGCAGTATGCCACTTTTTAATGTAATTGGGCAAACCCACAATGCTCTTTTCCCCTCTGAACCCGCCTCCGGTTCAAACGGAGTGGGTATCGCTGTAAATACTTTGAGGCTTCGGAACTGAAAGGGGCGAAAGAGCAGTAAACGAGAAGGAAAAGGGTCCGTATCTGTGGCAGAGTGCCAGTAAAGCCGATTAGCCGTAGCTTTGCTCTCGCCTGCCGCTCGGGTCAACAGAAGAGCTGATGGCACGTTTTGTTTTTTCAGGAGGCTCTGAGGTACTATTATCAGACGACCAAGCAGAAAGAGATGCTGGAGTTTTCACTGAACTACCTGCAATCAGACGACGAGGTAAGTATCTAATGCTGCTGAGAGGGTGGTGAAGTAGAGGAAGTGTGTTTTTTCTTTTTTGGGGTGGCAGGGCGAACACCTTTCAATCCCACCCTGCTGAAGTGTCCTTAAGCAAGACACTGAATCCCCTACCAGCTCTAGGGTTGCGGTTGTGGAAGGAGGCAAGTGTAAATAGTAATTTCAGACACTTTCTTTCTTTTCCTTCAGCTAACTTGAGACTGAACTGTGAAAGAAAACTATTTGAGTCAACCTGCCAAAACAGTAGAAGTAAACTTCTACCCGTTCACTTACTTTGGAGGAGCTGATCCTGAGTGTGACTACTGTTGAGATTGTGGAAAAAGGAGAGCATAAGAAAAAGGCTGAGAAGATGAAAGGGAGAGAAAGGGGGATGCAGACAGGGGAGGGTGTAGGGGGGGGGTTGTGCTTTCCGCCAGTAGTGTGCGGTATGTCGTTGGGAGGTGTTGGCCACTGAGGCCCTGCCACATGCATTTAACTCAGGTCAGCCCCTCCCAGCTCGACCTGGGTGGGGGGGGGAGAAGTGAGGGTGAATTACAGGGTGCTCCAGTGAAAGATTTGCAGAAACAAAAAGGAAGTTTGCCAGATGCAATAAAAGTAAGAGAAATGTTTCCCAACCGTGTCTAGATGTAGAGTGTTTTGTGTTCACCATCAGGACGTGGTAGGCGCAGAAGAAGTGGGCCCCTCTCGCGCAGAGCCCCCCGACACCGAGTTCGAGGGCGTGGGGGACTACGAGGAGGCGTTCGTGGCCGACTGGTGGCAGGAACCCAAAAGCAAGCGGGACACCGGAGAGATTACCGACTGACACCACCTCGCCTCTTCCCTCACCAGAACACTTCCTCATCTAGCTCTTGTCCCACCTCTCATGAAAACATACCAAAGAATGTTGGCCGGCGAGGCGGACGCGACACTCAACAACAGTGTCTGGCAGAAAAACACTCTGTGCACCATTAGCACAGCTGAAGGACAAAAAGGAGGAACTTTAGTTACTGTTAAACAAAATATTTTCTAAACAGTAGTCGGCCTGATGCCTCCGTTCCATCGCCGACTAGGTATGTGCTTGTTAATGACTGTTAGTTTTTAGCAAGGAGGTGTGTGAGCCACCTATGGTGCTTTTATTGAATGGTGTGGAGAAACTTCCCATCAATCTGTCAGCTGCAGATCCGTTGTTTATAAATAAAGTAACATATTCTTTTAATATACATGGTTGCTTCCCTGGCTTGATATGCTTTAAGATATTAAAACCATATCTCAAGAGTTTCAGGAAAGAAGAGCGCAACAAGTTGGAGCTATTCTGTCCCTAACTAGTGTTTGTCTAAAACAACCCTAACCCTAAGACAAATACAATGTTTAAAAACTTAACAAAATGCAACACTTGCACATCCAGCCATCTATTAAAACAGTGAATCACCAACGCAGTAAGGCACTGACATGAGCAGCAAGTGTGGTTTCATATTTTTTTAATATTTCATTTTCCCTTCAGTTCAATTCATCTACAGGGCTTAGTTCATTTCTTTCATTTTTTTTTCTCTATTCAAAAAAGATAGTGTCTAAAAATACGGGGTTAAGATGCATCTCTTCTTCGCTTCCCTAAGCTTCAAAATGACCATCACACAGACTGTATTTGATACCCGACTCTGTACATATCGTAATAACAATAGTGCATCTGCCATAGTGCAAAGCTCAACAGATTCAAGCTGACCTCGTGTGAGACTGGCTGCCTCCTCGGCCCCGAGCTAGATCTCTTTACAATCTCATTTACAGTGTGTGTGGGGGGGGGGGGGGGGGTCATTACAAAGTCTCTGAGGCTGAGGCGTCAACCCAGGGCTATCGAGGGGCTATCAACAAATGTACAACAAAAAGATTCAAGTGATCGCTGGAATGATGGCGAGCTGGCAGGACAGCTGGCGTAGCCGTGATGCCACATCGATAGGTGGATGGACAGTGTGTGTGGACTACAGGAGAGAGAGAGAATGATCGTTGGATGCTTTGTTGAAACAGATAAAAGTCATTATTTTAACGTAGCTTTTAAATTTCATTACAGTGTATTGAACATTCAGTACATCTTGCACGTATTTACAAAGAGGTGTGCATACAGTTGGCTAGTGCTCATTTGATGTAGATAACATGACATAAAAACCATTTACTTCTTTATTAATGTGCTGCCTTTTACGGTGCCATGGCTGCAGAGCGCAACAGGCCGTAGAAAGAGATGATGTTCTAGAGGTAAAAACCTGTTTCTACTTGTGATGGCAGCGGTCAAGGTGTGGATGGACCCAACTGCCCCTAACGCTACTGTAAACATACATTCTCTCTTTCTTTAAAAATCGCTCGCACCCGTACATTCACACACATATTAAACCTCCTTAGCGTACAAACTTTGGGTCTCAAGAAGGTGGCGAGCACACACACACACACACGCACACACGCACACACGAACACGCAGACGGCTGTTTGTTAACACTAGAGGTGGAATGTATGTCGGCAGGTCTGTGGTTGAAAACACTAAGTTGCGGTCTCTGCTGCTTCGAAGTTCAGTGTTCAAAAATGATCCCAAAACCATAACACCTAGCTTCCCTTTTGTACCTGAAAACTTGTGGGGGAGTGGGGGTGGGGGGAGCGCAGGTAGGATGCCTCAAGTTAAAATAACAATTAACAATAAACAGAAACCAGTTTACTGGTTTTCGTAATTCTTATAGTGATCGTTAGTCCATCCTCAATCTCTCTTTGGAAAACTCCAGCAGTCCAATTCAGGAATTCTCTTCAGTTGTGTCCACGTTGTCATCGTGACTTGGTGGATACAAACTTGCAGGCAGGTCGTTGTCCATTTTGAGATGCAACTGCACACAGCCTGGCCTTAGAGGGCTGTGCCTCAGGTGCTTCCCCTTTAAGACAAAAGGAAACGATTCAGCTCCTATTACATCATTTCGGTAGTCTGTTGGCCAGCCTGTCCAGCTGTGGACCCAATCGGTGGCCGTTTGTATACAGGCAGGCAGGCATTGGAAAGACATGTCTCGTATTGAATTGGTCCACCGTTGATATGTTCTTCATCAGACTGTCCGAGACACGAGGAAAGCCAAAAGCACATTCTCAGAGCCACCAGACTGGAGGAAGACCCTGGTGTCTCCCACAGGGAGAGCCACCTGCTCGCTCTAGGCGTGGCCCGGACACGATCCTCAGTGGCCTGCTGGCAGCAACCACAGGAATATGATTTGGCTGGTATGGTGAGAGGAGCTCCACGGGGCCCGCGGGAGGGGGCGGAGCCAGGCGGGGAGGGACAGACGGGGAGCAGACAGGAGGGAGGAAGAGACAGTATCGGAAGAAGGTTTTGGAGAGATCTAGGACAGGAGTGGAAGACTTTTCTTTTTTCCCCCCCTCTTCTCCAATGTGGAAACGACACAGTGCGAGGAGGAAGACAGAAGTAGACAAGACACGACGACAGAAAGACAGACAGCCATCTTATCCTCCACCAGATCTGAAAGAGAAGCAAAGGACAGCGTAAGAGATCATTAGAGGCAGAAACGGCTAAGAAGCTGTAGAAGGGTGCATGGTGGATAGGGGGTGAAACGGAAGGGAAACCACACTGCATTACAGGTGGAGGAGGCCATTAGATGGGAGTGGGGTTAAAGTGCAGTCTGGGTGTGGAGGCATTTCACTAGGATGTTAGTAGCGTGGAGCATTCAGGCAAGAGGAGCGGTGAGATGGAACTAATGCTACAGTAGCAGGGCTGCTAGATGGCGCTCTGTGGAGACGAGCCATGGGATGAGCTCCAGGTGGTGGACGAGGGTTCATAGCCATGCTGAGAGAAGATGGGATGGGATGGGATGGGATGAGATGGGATGAGGGGGTGGGAGGGATGCTGCATGTTTGCATGTTGCAGGTTGCATGTTACTGCAAGGTTATACCTTCCTCTTCGGATGTTCCTGCATCCAGGGAAAACACATTGAGAGAAAAGACACAAGGTCAGGAGACATCAATAACGAAAAAGAAAAAAAGACATGAGTGCTGTACTGTTAAGAAACTAGGTGGCATGTTATAAAGCCCATCAGTCGTCAAGTCGCATTACAATTGACATGAAATTTAAAGATTAAATAAAGAACCATTCACGATAGAATTGTGCATAAAAATCCAATTCTGTCGTCATAGTCTTTCCTTTCTGACTAGCTCGTACTCGGCTGAGCTTTAACCTCAGTCAGTGTCAACTTTGAGAATGAAAACATGAATTGAGCAATGAGTCAGTCGGTCCGTCATTCGTCTACCAGTCCAACATCCTTCTTGCCAGGTAAGAGCGATGACACCACATGCAGCAGGTCTACAAGTAGTCGTGGCACCAACCCTCTCCGTCCCAGACGGGGCACCCCGCTGGGACTACTACACCCATCCTCCAAGCCAGGGGTCCGACTAGAGACGACTACCCGCTCACAGCTCATGCACACATGCACAGACACTTAACTCTGGCCCTAAAAGGATCGTTGACTTACATGCCACGACTAATGAGTACGTCTGAAAACAACTTTAATTTGGCTTTTTAAGTAACCAGACATTCAGTAACCCCAATAATGTCAACGTGAGGGAAGTGGCAGCGGTCCTTTTAGGTCAGAGCGTAAGGAGTGAACAGACGCAAGGCATGCACAGGTGGAGTAGCGCAGAAGAAGCACTTCAGCGGGGGGTTAGGGGAACTGCCTATCTGAGGAAAACGGGCTAAGAGAGCACTACAGGTGAAGCACTTCATGAAAAAAGGCGCTCAAGTTAATCCACTGCAGCTGTTACGATAGGCTCACTGCTACATGGGGACCTGGAGGGGATCGGAGACGAGGCTAGGAGGAAAACCTGCAAATAGGGGAGCTTCCAGATGTGGCACCACTAGGACTAGGCCCGGGTCAGTTGCATGTGTGAAGCAGCTAGCTAGTGGAAGTAGTGGTTAGTAGTAGTGGTTCCTGGCAGAATAACAGCTCAGTCCTGCCCTACCGATATTGGGGAAAAGCTAGGCTAATGGCGCAGGGCGGAGCTCAGGACTTGATCTCGCCATGGTCGCCATTTTCATCAAAGAAAACAAGCGACCGGCGCGTGTGTTTTGTGCCGAGTGACGCCAGAGCAGTCTGAGCATTCGTCTCAGACTCGACGACCCCGTTTCCCCTCCCTGGGTTATGAGTTGCAAACGGGCATTTGTTTCAGAGGGGTGTGAGTGGGTTTGGGTGGGGTGGTGGTGGTGGTGGGGGGGGGGGGGGGCCTTTAGGTAGAAGCAGACAGGTACACAAAGGCATGCCAGAACTCTTACTTAAATCCCCATCCTGTTCCCCCTAGGACTATAGCTGCCAGGAGAATAGCACCTGCGATGGACCCTATTATGATATTGGTGCCACTGGGACCTGCGCAGAGGAAGGAGGGGGGAGGGAGGAGGAGGAGGAGGAGGAGGAGGAGGAGGGAGGAGGGGCAGAAACAAAACAACACCACTAAAAAAACACACATCAGAGGACATCATCAACACTGTACATCAACGACATCAAGAGAGGAGAGAGAGAGAGAGAGAGAGAGATCGTAAGAAACCTGCAGACAGAGAAAGAGAGGATGACGGGAAGGAGAGGAGAGAGAGGGGTCCAGCACGTGGGGGTGGAGGTGGGAGAACGGGCGGGTGAGCGAAGGGAGGTCAGGGAGACGACAGTTAAAAAAAAGGAGAGAGTGTTTTATTACTTTGTCCTCATTCCCCCTCTCTTGCTCAGGGTGCCTTTGGTTTTTTGCCCTATGAGAACAGCTGCCCAAATTGCTCTTGTGTCATTGGCAGACTGCAAGAAAGTAAGGGAGACACTTGATAGATGGCAGTGCCTGCAAGACATACCACACACACACACACACACACACACACACACACACACACACACACACCGGCGCTCACACGAAACGTACATGCACATATGCTGGAACCGACAGTCGCGTCCCGGCACACGCCCACACGCACTCCCACGTGAACGCACAAGACTCAGTAGGAAGGGAAAAAAAACACTGTGTGGTCCAAACACCGATGTTCACTTTCTCACGACGGATTCATTCATAAATCGTCGAGCTTGTATTTTCAAAGATATTGCGCTCAGCAGGCTTCAGTACACAGAAGAAGCTACGGTGATGATGGATAGAGAGACTATGAGGGGGGGGGGGGGGGGGGGGTATGAGAGAGACAGACAGACAAGACGGAGTGAGAGAGAGTGCTACGGACCTTTCTTCTCTGGGCCCGTCGGGACCGTGGGCTCCGGGATGGGGTCAAACACACTGCAGTCCTTCCCCGTGTAGTCCCTGTCACAGATACACTTCACCTCATTGCTGCAAGTCTAAAAGAGAGAGAGAGAGAGAGAGAGAGAGAGAGAGAGAGAGAGTTACACCATAATCTTGTCAATTTGATGAAAAGCGTCGGCCGACGTTCAAGCGCTCACCCCGTGGTCGGAGCATGTGCGTGCAAAGTTGGACCCGGGGCAGGTGCTGAGGTTGAAGGCGACCACAGGGAGGCAGCGTCGCTCCAAACACATCATGTTGGGACCGCAGGGGGTGCCGTCCTCCACGTAGCCCAGGTCTGAGCCGTCTTCCAGCAGAGCGTGGCCACCTCTGAGGGGTGGAGGAGGAGGGATGAACAAAGGGATGCTAGAGTTCAAACTGAAGGAGATCAGATCGATGTGCTGGCGTGTCCCACTCACCGGCAGTCCAGGTACTTGTTCTGGTGGTAAATGGTCAGGCTGGTCACCTCCCCCCGCAGGTCTCCAAACTTTGGCTTCGCCGTCATGTTGGCACAGAACAGGAAGCCACATAACACATCCCTGGAATAGGAAAAACAAGGAACGACTTTCTAAAGATGAGAAAAGTTCAACCTTTTAGGAGGAGCACACGTGATCTGGACTGCTTTTTTTGTTGTGATCCGATCCGGTCACATTGAAGAAGAGGGCAGGATGTGAGGGGAGTAAGTAATGACGTTGACTCACGGCTTGTTGCACTGCAGCCAGCCCTGGCCATCGGGACCGGGCCCGCAGTTGCCTTTTTCCGTCCCCTCAGCGTTCAGCTTCTCATAACAGAACCGATCGGCTGAATCTGGGAGACCAAGAAAACACATGATCACCAATCGAGACAGAGCGGTGTCTGCAAAGCCAGAAAGGACGACATGTATGTATCATGCACCTGTGCAGGTAAGGGGTGGTGGTGTAGAGGTGTAGACTGTACTTACTATAACCCCAGAGTCCCCTGCACTGTCCGTCACGAGTCCTGCACCGACCTCCGTAACAGCGACCCTGTGGAACGAGGGACGACGAGGATATAAACTTCATTCAACGTCATTTCACTTGGTTAGAAAACGTGGCACCGACCGGCGCTTACCTGACCGCTATCGCACATGTATCCATCCAGCTTGTGGACGTTATGCGAGCACTACGGAAGGAGAAAAGACAGATTTACTGGAGACTCTGGCTAAGGCGGTCTCGCGGGATTTCTCTACGCTGCAGGCCACGCTACCTGGCTCCAGTCTCCAGTGCAGGTCTCTGGGATGTCGCAGTCGTTCACGGCCTCTCGACACACCACCCCTCTCCGCTCGTACTGGAACGCGGCAACAGGAGGCATCAGATAACAACTGGACATGTCAACTGAAATGTCTGAAACCCCATGTTTTGCTTGTTGCACTTGTTTCCCCTGTCATTTTTTTCATTGCAGACGTTTTGGACACCCTGTAATACAGAATAACAACAGTACAGAAGGTCTCACCTTGCAGCCACTGCAGCAGAGTCCGTTACTGCACATGGCATCGTGGGTCAGCGTGCATTTTTTACAGCAGGCTCCTCCGCTACGGGCACACTCCTACAACCACACACAGCAAAAAGAAAAAAAAAAACGAAGCATCAGTTGTGGACGCCGTGACGTACCGCCCGTCTGCAGCAGGTTAAAAGGATGGTTTTCACCCAGATTGATCGTAAAGACACATAACGTCCAACTGGGAACTCACCACCTGTGAGCCACAATCACACTCCTCTCCTGGCTCCACGAAGCCATTCCCACACTCTGGAGGGTCCAACAGCTGAAAGAGAGGGAAACACATATATACGTGTGAGTGTGTGTGGGACAGATGGAGGCGAGAGATAAAGTGTCTCAGGAATATAGGAGTGGGAGGGCAGAGCTGGGGGAAAAGGCAGATGAGGGGGGTATGAACAAGAAACAGTAAAGGATGTGAAGTCAATGGCTACTGTGCTCTAAGTAAATATGTGTTCTGAAGGAAATTAGGCCAAAGGGATAATTAACTAGTCTATAAATAATAGCGCCCAGAGGCAATCAGCTCCACTACACCTCCCACTACACCCTGCACCCTCGCACGGCCCCCCTCACCTTGTTGGGCTTGTTGAAGAGGCAGCTACCGCCCCCCTGGAGTAAGAACTGGATGTACTCGTCCACGCTGCAGCGAGAGAACTTTCTGGGCAGATAGTACCTGCGTACATAAACACAAAGAGACACGCAAAGATCGAGACCAAAGGCGAGAGGGAGGATAGAAAACCAGATCCGACGTGGGTGTGCGGTCCCATCACTTTGCAGACGGACACACACGCGTTACCATGTGTAGTAAGATATTACTCAAATGGTGATGGAAATCTGCATTGTTCCATCTGGCGTGGGGGGGGGGGGGGGGCAAATCCAAATGACTCTATAGTAAATGCTTTTAATTCACCGGTGGTAATTCTTCGGCGGTGGCCAGCTGCTACGGTTTGATGTTTCAACAAATTTGCTTAACGCATCAAATAATAGCTGTAATTATCCGTGACTTGGCTCAGTGAAACCTGAAGCGAAAGACAAAGCGGCTCAGACGGCGAGCGGTGTGTCAGTTACAGGTGTTCCACCGGCTAATTGAGGGAAGCGGGTGGAACGAATGACCGCCTGGACGGAGACCGACAAGAAGCGGCCCCTGCTGTCTGCTGCGAGCGGTACAACGGCTACAAATACGGAGTGGCTACAGGAGTCCGTTTTTTTTCCGTTCACTTCGATGCGCAGTGATGTGGATCTTTACCCGGTGTCTTCCATGATGCAGCCCAACCAGGGGTCCGGGCACCTGCAGTCTCCTGGGCAGAGATAGGACGAGAAAGAAAGAGGAGAGGTGGGGATGAGGTAATATAAGAAATAGACGAAGAAGAAAATAGGGACACCTAACATCCACTGTACTATGAATCCTTTCCCTAAACAGAGCAGGTATGTACAGGGCCCGTAGTGTGTGTGCACTGTGCTCTCCTCCTGGCAGTGAATGATGGAGCTAATGGCTCTTCAACATTAATCACCCGGTCCATTGTTCAGTGGCAGCGATGCTCTAATCCTCCCCCCCCTCGGACTCAGGTGACTAATCACCTAATGGAGAACTCTAATTACAGATGGACCCATAACAGATCACTGCCAGGCTGAGATAGCAGCACCCAACATCCTCCCTATCCCACCTAATCCCTTCCCTCAGTAGCCCCTTCATCCTGTACCTTACCCTCACCCTTTTCCTTGGCTTTATAGATTCTTTCATCCTCCCCCGCTCCACCCAAATCAATCATTCCCTCTCTGCCCCACCCTAAATCAGACATCTTCTCATCCCTTCAGTCCGTATCCCTTCCTTACCTGCCGAGTTGCGCGCGTAGTTCCACCTCATCCCAATGTTTTGGCCGAGGCTCTGGCACAAAGTGATGGCCATCGGACCGACATTCCCGTACTGGAACAGACACGCACAGAGAGGCCAAACACGGGACGCTTTATTGTTAGATGGGAAGATTGGGATATAAATCCTACACATGACTACACCGGAGCCAGGTCGGCCTCACCTCGTTGATGCCCCCTCCCCTGGTTAGAGAGCACACTCCTCTTGTGTAGGCCGTCCCACTGCGGCTACTCGGGAATGTGCGCCCGCTAAAGTCGAGGAAAAGGAAAGATAGTGAGCGAGCAAATTCTGAATCAGTAATCCCAAAAATAAAACCGCGCCGGCATCCAGACGTCAAACCAGTGCCTTACGAGAAAAGGTGGACGACGTCGCTCTGCTCTTTGATGCTGTCCTTCCTGTACTTCATGAAGTTTTGCAGCATTGTCAAGGGGTCCACCACCACTGGCATCATGTTTTCAGAGGACCAGGTCTCCATGGCGACCAGCACGATCCTCGTGTTCAGCTGTTCCTTGTAGATCTGGGTACCAAAAATACCCATCAGTCTAACGGGTGACAGCTGGGCTAACTGCAACCAACTGTTATTTCTGTATCCACAACGCGTGCAGCACTGTGCGCCAGCGATGATAATTCATTTTCAAATGTGGAAATTGAGCTTGTTTCTCTACGATTGGTGGTGGAAGTTGAGGAGGAGAGGGGATGGTAATCCTACAAACAGCTCTTACCACGTCTGCCATGTTGACCACCGCTTTGGCAAAGTTCTTGGTCTGGCTGCTGGAGCGACGCAGCTGCACAAACTGTCAACACACGCAAATGCATAAGGTGCCATAAGAGACGGGTCACGCTCACTCGCGCATGCACGCACCCACGCGCTCGCAAGGTTCAACTCACCATCTCGTAGTCGTTGACCACCATCAGCTCAATGTATTTGGTCTCGGTCTGGACAGAGGGCCTGCGGGACGTTTCTCTTAGATCGCCTCAACGCCTCCGGTCCGTCATCATCGCCATCACCTCCATCACCTCCTCTGTAACCATCCCACTCGCTATCCTCTGTGCAGTCTGGACACAGCAACGTGTATCATAATGACTTTCTATTTCAATTTCTGCAATAATATTACAGTGGCCAAACTCCATCCTGCTTACTTTCATTGGGTGGACATATTCCCACCTCTTTTTATTGCGCAATAGCAGAAGAACATTAGACATCAGTGCTTTTTCATTACCCTGGTTAAGTATGGAGAAGCACGTATGTACCTGGGCAGTCAGGGGCCAGTCTGATATCAGGCATCCTGCGGATTACGTGAGCACCACCATCCTAGATGAGAATACACCCAGACCAAATACAACACGAGGATCAACATCCCATTGGAGCGATTACTACTGCTGCTAATCTCCACCCTGTCATGGACAACCGCTTACCTGACTGCTCCCATTGAGAATAGGCTCAATCCCGTAGGAGAAGAACCCATCTGAGAACATGCCGCTGAGAGTAGAGCACAGACGGACAAAAACAAACCAGGATTACAATGACATTTGAGAGGCGTGGTACTGTATGGAGGACACAGTTGCCACAGTTCCTTCCCAGTGGACAGTGTGATGGATGGGGCTCACCATAGGCCGTGGCAGGTGGAGAGAGCTGCCCAGGACTCCGGTAAACCTCGTAACCTCCCCTGGTAGTAGCAGTGCTCCCCTCCCTGTAGAGACAAAGCACACGGGCTCTCTGAGTTCATTTGCTACCCTGACGTTTCAGCACTGAGGAGAAACCTCTGCAGGCACATCTCCCTCGGTGTTACTCTCCCTCTTCCCGCTACGGCGTTCGTGGCACAGTTTGTGACCTACTTGTGCAGTGTACTCTCTACTCCATTCTACTCTGCTCCACTGACAATAGAGGTGGGGCACCCTGCATGGGGAACTCTTTAATAAATCAACACTTGAGTTGCCCACACAGTTGAATGTGACACATGGAGTAACCGTGCTGCAGGCAGGCTGCAAATAGTCATTTTTTCCTGTAGCGGTGGACGAAGAAGTACAGTAACTAAGGACCTCTGCTCTCCTTCCTGTCCTTCTAACAACCTTGACTACCCCAAAGACGGCCCCCGGCTTTCATCTGCTTCACTACGTCATTGCACTGAAGAGGAACCCACAGGGAAAGGTGAGAGAGGTGAAGGAGCATTGTCTCACCTGGATTGAATTGAATTCGGCGGGGCATCTGAGCCTCGCCGCCACAGCACAGACAGAACTGGCCACTTAGTACTCTGAATGGAAATGAGAGGCGCCACTTGACAACAGAGATATCTGTCGGGTGACGTGCCTGCCCCTGAATGTATCACGCCATGTCCAGCAGCAGCAGAGATTCAGGTGAGGCCCGATCCAGCCGAGCAACAATCTGGCCTGACTACAGGTCTCCATCCCCAGCTCTGCCCTCCCACCCACCACTCTTGGAAGAAACCAAATGTCCACACACACACACACAGAGGGATGCGCGCACATGCACACGCATCGAAAATTACTCCTCCCGATGCCAAAGCCCATCGTGCCTTTGTATTAACTGGCATTTACTCTCATTTTCCCTCCTCCTCTTCGGTAGCGCTCCTCTTCCCTCCCTCACGGTCTTCTTTCATTCTCTTCTATGCCAAGAACTTAATGACACCGCTGAGCTAACTCGTTGCTATGGAAACAGGCTCCTGATTGGTCAGGAGGACCGAGGGAGAGTTGGGAACGAGAGTGGGTGGGGACACGGGGTTCTGGGTGGGTGGGTGCTGGGTGAGGGGGGCAGTTAGTAGCACATTTGTACAATGAAATAAAAAAAATAAAAAAAGAAACACTGTCGTCCCTCCTGGCTAGCAGAATGCAGTGACATTCCTCTGGTCTGTCCTCACAAGCACATATCACATTAGATGTCAAGGCTTTCATCCATTACCCCTTATCTCTAGACAGCTCTCTCTCTCTCTCTCTCTCTCTCATGCGGTTTTACACCACAGGCATTCGCTGCCTTATTTCGTAGCCAGAAAGACCACCACAATAGATAAAACACAAAGGTAAGACCATCCAGTCATCATAAGACAGATCAATATGAAACAACTGTGATAAAGGATGAAAGGAGGAAGACAAGAGACCAGAAACAAATAATAAAAACACCTCATTCATTTGAAAAAAAGTCTTGAAGCTGAGACTCTTGACTTTAATCTCCACTTGTGAACAGTTCTAGGTTAGAGGACCTTGTCAAATACCTTGAAATATGTGAAGGAATGGTGGATTACGATGAATCACCAGATCATGTAACGCCTTGCCTCGCGTGAAAAGACGACGCTCACTTCTGATACCGCGCGCTTCTTTTTCGCAAAATCGCGTCTGTACACATCCACACCCCACGCAGATGAATCTTACCACGGACTGTGAGGCTTTGCCATCCTGGTTAAAGTGCCGTTCCACGTACTCCGAGGACAGGAGATGACTGCAAAGAGAGGGAAAAGACACCCTGAATACCTTCTAACAACATCTTCCCTTCATCCTGTAATCAAGAGAGTGACTTCCATTAGGGACTCTCTCGCTTCCTCGCTCTCTCTCTCTCTCTCTCTCTCAAATGGATTGCACTGAGAATAAGCAAATAGAGTTGTATTGTCCTTAAATAAGGGTTATGGAGTACTGCGAATGAACTGTATAGCGTGTATCAGCGTTGGTGTTAATAAAGTCAATGTTGAAGCCCTGGAACCTCATAATCCAGGCCACACTCTATCTACCCTATAGTGTGTGTGTACTTACATTGGTATTCCCCTAATACATGTCTTGTCATCTAACATAATAGAGGCGCTAAGTGCATTTGCAGGGAATTGCTAATGTTGATGAGAAACAGCTACTGATACAAGCACATGTGAGAATCGTACAATATGAAGATATGATCGTAGTACAGCATCATAGTATCATAGTGTGAGATATACTAACTGGTTTAGCTCCAGGTCCAGAGTGAAGGAGTGTCCAAAGGCTTCCACTTGGAAACAGCTCTGGGCCAAGTGGACTGGCTGAAAAAAAACCACACAGACACAAAGAGACAAAAGGCGCGTTTCACTTTGGACTCAGTGTAACGAAACAAGTCCGGTTATTGTGTCGCTCCATTAAAACCGCAGAGCACTTTTTGAAAGAGTGCCGTGAATAGTGGGTGTGGTCCGAAAAAGCACGTCGGCGGGCCCGAAACTACGAACAAAGTCTCTCTTGATCTGCGTCGGCCGCCCGCGTTCCAGCAGGCATGACCGCAGGGCACCGCGGCCTTTAAAGAACAAAGCTGGAGTTTCACGATAGAGATGGATTGATTTGACAGGGGGGGTTTGACAGACAGAGGAGGAAGAGAGAGCGCTTTATACTGATCCGTCTGGATTCTGTGGCGGCACGAAACAATGTCCCCCGATGGACGGCTGCCAAAGCCGGAGAGAGAGGTGAGGAGAGAGCGGGGCCCTCCTGGCTGAGAGAGACAGAGATGCACTGCAGACAACAACAGTGTGTCTCTCCAACAGGCGCCGACGGTGCCAGCACCGCTTCGATGTCAGTCTGGAGGAAACAGGCTGAAGTGAATCACTGGGCTTTTACACGAAGACGCATCACCGTCCGAGGAGTATTCCCCTCCAAAGACTGCGGACGACAGATCTCTTGCTACTGCCTTGAAGTGAGGGAAACAAGGTGTCCATCGGGCCATACCATGTTCTGAGAGTCTACCTCTGTGGCATACCATCCCCTCCCTTCATCGCCCGTCTCTCTCTGCTACGTTATCTGATAGGGCCAGATGGCGGCAGGTTTTATTTTTTTTTAGACCCAACACAGATATCAAAATGTCAGGAGCAGAATGACCGGTTATCAGCATACCTGCTTTTTGTGATAGCATGAATGAACAGGTAAAATAAAATCGTCATCTGTTCTGAGCAAAACATGCCGTGACAAGTTAAGCCTAACCCCTGGTGCTTTCTTGTTCCATCATGTCCCTCATTTCAAGCTGCTTCAATATTTCAAAAAACATCAGACAGCAGGTCTAGGCGAGTCTTCTTAAACAATCTCCTAATTTATATCTTATCAATGTATTTCAATGTGTTTTTGATACACAGCATCAAATGTGTCCAGACACTTTTCCCTCCAGGGACAATAATGTTCATCTTGTCTTAACTATGATACTCCAACGTCTGACTGTGTTATGTGTAAGGAGCCTAATGCACTTTCTCTTTCATGAGTGTTCCTCTGAAGTACACCACCATCATCATCATCATCATCATCATCTGAGAGAGAGAGTGCTCAGGAGCCTTGGCCCGTGCAGCACTTCTCACACAGGCCTGTTTCATAATTGATGGGGACATACTTCAACACAACACTGAATAATGGAGAAGTGAGGAGCGCATCACGGCAGCCAGATAACCGGACGAGATGTCTGAATATTTCAGGAGGGGCTAAGCTTCATCATGTGGCAATGAGGGCAAGTAAAAACACGCACGCGAACTCCGGGCTTGTGCTTCGACGGTTGCTGCAACTGCCCGTTTTGATTTCAAGTCCCAGACATTGAGCCCAGAGCTGGCGACTTGCTGCCAGTTCAAACCTCGAGCAGCAGCCTATTCTCTCCCAGCCTGTCTTGGTTTAGTCCTGCTGACGTTATTGCACTGTGGACTTCTGAAGGGGTTTTCAATGAATAAGTGGGTCAAAACCACAGAGGAGCGGAGATTGCAGCAAGCCACCTCCCTGCCCTGTCATCCCTATGTAGCTGGAGCAGCCTGAGCAGCAGAGAGCTGAGCACTGCGCTGCTTTACGGACTCTGGCAAAGGAGGTTCCCATCAGCAGGATGACAGTCACTCCCGCATGGGTCTGCACACCCTCTCTAGAAGACCACAGTGTGGATTTACTGCAGTATCTATAGCTACTTCATAAGTCACAGACCCCCAAATACAAAAACATTACACTACTGATCCCCATTTGAGAAGATTTGTGCTGCTAATTCCTCATTTTGCTGGGGAACCCTGTCAAGGGAACCCTGGGTGCGAGAACCAAAGGGGCAGCCACAGAGTTTTCGTCACTAGATTTCCTAACAGAATGGCCTGAACATGAACGTAAACAAGGGTGGGGGACCTGAGAGTGCATTGGAGAGGCCGCCCTGCAGCCACAGCTTACCGACGTGTCGGCGGTGCTGTTCTTCACCCTGGTATCCAAGTAGTCATGAGCCATTTCTTCCTCCGACTCGATCTGCTGCACCAGCCGCTTTGGATAGGTGACCTCGGCCACGGTGTCCCCGCTGTCTGGCCGTCCCACCGGGGTGAACCAGTCCCACACGCTGCCATCCTGCACCGGGGTCCTATCCGCGCCTATGGGTACACGCAGGGAAAGAGTCATCACTGGCCCATGGGTGTCAATTGGATATGGCAATAGCCTAAGTGGGTCCAAACTTGATGTTAAACTTTTTAGCACAATGGAGAGCAAAGATCAAGAGAAAATGGCAAAGATCTATTTGGAAGCCATATCTTTTTTCTCTAAGCTGATAGTTTGGTGACCTAAGTAACAATTCATAACATTGACCAAATAATCTTCTTAGTTATCCCTAATTTTTGCACTTACCCCAAGAAATGTAGTGGATATACTGTGAGTATATAAGTATGTCTGTAAGATTCGAGGGAAATAATATTAGCACGCATGGACTTTGCCATACTGACGCCCATATGTAGGCCCTACCCTAGCCTAAAATCACCGATCACCCGGTTGCGAAAGCACATCGCCTTGGTGCAGGAACAGGTGCTTTTAGCAAGGTGCTTTGAGATGCTGATGTGATAGAGCCCTGCTGGAAGGGGTTATGCGCTCAATCGGATAGGTCAGGGGGCTGCGGTGGAAATGTGTTGATGCAGCAAATCTACCGCAACGGAGAGGGGGTATCTTACTTGGCACGGAGATACCTCTACAATAAAATCACAGGCTACCGGGAGGGACGAAAAGTGACGGGGGAAAAAAATGTGAATGCAAAGGAAACGAAAAGGTTGCTCCCTCTCTCCCCCCTCCATCCCCGCTCTCTCTCTCTCTCTCGCTTACCTGAGACTGCAAGCCTCTCGCCCACTGCAGCAAAGACCATGAAGCACCACACCGCCAGCATGATCTTCACATATTCCCTCGGATTATAACATCGAGAGCCTCAACATGTCGCAAACCCAGCCGACGGAGGGGGAAAACGACACACACACCAAAAAAAAACGCGCAGCAAAAATGATGGCGAAGATCCAAAGTGAGTCTGCTAAACAGGAGCTCCCTCTCAGCTCCAGCCAGCAACGCTACGGAGAATTTGGAAGTGCATATCAGGATGATGAAAAATGCCTCGGTTTACGGCGGAGATGATCAATACAGACCTAGAGACTGATCGGTGAGGGCATGTAGAAATAATAACGGTATGGGGGAGTGCGCACCACGGATGCATAATTCCTCCAAGGTTGTGCGGGTGTGTATGCCTATGGGTGTATGAGGTTGTATGTGCGCGTGTGTCTGTGTGTGTGCGTATATGTGCGAATATGCGGTATGCGGAAACGGAGGATGGGAAAAACCAAGAGAAGTGCGTTGAGTCTGCGGTGGTGAGGGCACGTGGGACCGTGGTACCCTCCCTCAGCCCTGGCAGCGTCCTCCTCCTCCCGTTGCCATGCAGCTCTCTACGCAGGGAAGGGGATGCGACAGCCCGGCCGAGGTGGGCAAAGAGAGAGAGAGAGGGCGGGGAGGGGGATCAAGGATTAAGAGTTCATTCATTTTAAAAGTAGCGGTTATGAATGGCGGAGGCTCTTTCGTTAATACCCCGACACGGAGATTATAGGTCCGCAGTGGATGAAGGTGTGTTGATTGCAGCTCGATGCAAAATCGAAATAAAAAATCAGTATAATGTTCCTATAATATTCCTATAGGAACTTATAGTGTCCCTGTGGTGCTCAATAGTGAGTTTATGGTGGCCCATTTCTCCTATCACTATAATATTCCTATAATATACCTGTAATAGGCATTATAGTTTTCCTGTAATATTTGTATAGTATCCTTCTGAAATGTATTATCGGATTACTATAGTTAGATTTCGTAAGGGTGGGATATGGAATAGAGGAGGCTGACACTGGAAGGTTCCTCAAAAACAGCTATTAAATGCACAAGGGGAGGACAAACCTGTGTGTGTGTGTGCGTGTGTGTGTTAGTGGGTTTGGGGGGTGGGGAGTGGTAAGTTTTCTGTCTTTCCCCAATATCCATATCCCCAGAACCAAATAACCATAATAATCCTATAAATAGATTGTATACGAATATCACAACTAAACTAAAACTAGTCCCTACAGGAATATTATATTGATAGCATATAGGAGATTAAAAAAACACCATAAAGTACAATGAGGTCACTATAAACATACTATTTGCTACTGGAGATTTTTCATTAGGTTAAACATAAAAGCCACTCTTGACTTGTGTGATGTATGGGGTTGCTTCAGTGTCTAAATGGAGCGGGTCCTACTGACAGCTCTTGCCGATCACCATTAGGAGATCAATTCAACAGTGAAACTTGAGTGAAACTTGAGGCCTACAGTCTGTCCTGTTATTGTGTCTATGCCGTCCCAGCCCCCTGATCTGCAGGGTTGCTCTCTTTGATGCAGTTCAGTCCTCCAGCAGTCCTGCAGCACATCCCACTAATGGAGGAACATTGTGCATTCTGACAGCCCCCTCTGAATATTTCATCTCCCCCCTCAGAGACTAACAAGGAGTGGGAGATAGTGGGGAAGAGATGGGGGAGAGAGAAGAGAGTGCCAAATTCATCCCTTCCCCTAAAAAAAACCCCAGCTCTGGGGAAATACTGCAAATACTGTTTCCTTGCATGATTGTGAAAACCTCATGACGGTTTATGCAGAAATCAGGTCTAAGAAAAGTCATGGGGGGACATATTGAAAACTATTTCAAATATGTAATGTGCAACATGCCCATTATTCGTTTGTTTGGTGTTAATTTGATTTATACAGGATGGGTACATATGATACATCTAACACTGCACTGATAAAATTATTTAAGTATCTATTCAACAATGGTACAGTCAAGTAACCAGAGCTGTAATGAGACTGGATCTCTAACCAAAAGCTTAAGAACACGATGGAGCCACTTCCACTCATCTGAGTAGGACCAGTGTTGTAGACCGACAAGAGTGTGGCCAGAGGTACAATGTTAGTGGCTCCCAAACTAGGGTCCAGGCACCTCCAGGGGTCCTTGATTTCTCCAGGGGGTCCTCAGCAAAATGAGGATTGGTTTGTTTTCGGCCTTAAGAAGTTAGCACAAAAAGGAAATGTATGAGAATGACTATTTTGAGCGGAGGTTTCACTCTCCCCACCTGCAGTAGAAACACACAACAAATTCATGTGGGTCCCTGGGACAAAACAGTTATCAGATGGGGGTCTGTGGTCTACAGCAAATCTCATTGGGTGTCACAGAGTTGGAAAGACCTGATTTAGTTTAGTTAGATTGAGTTTCTCAACCACTACTTAGAATTATTACTTCAAGTCAAGTCAAGTCAAGTCGAGTCAAGTTTCATCATTTCAGCCATACATGTAGCACATACAGCCAAACGAAATGTGGTTCCTCACAGGACCAACGTGCAAAAAAACAGAACATAAGACATGACATAAAATACAACCAACATAATAAATAAAAGAATAAAATATATAGTAGAAAAACAATGTGCTGAGTAGTGTCAAGTGTAAAGTGACCCGTGTATGTTATTTGGGTAGCAGCGAGGTGTTGAGCCGTCTGACAGCCTGGGGGAAGAAGCTGTTGCCCATCCTGGTGGTGCTGGCTTCAATGCCAGACAGTAGGGGGTCAAAGAGTTTGTGAGAGGGATGGGAAGAGTCCCCTACGATGCTGGAGGCTTTCCGTAGGCATCTTTCCTGGATGTGTCCTGGATGGGGGAGAGAGAGACCCCTACACTGTCAGAAAAAAAGGGTTCATTAGGGTTCTATATAAAACATCAAGGTTCTATATCCTCTACCAAAGAACCATTTGTCTAAAAAGGTTCTATAAAAATTCAGTAAAACAACAAAAAAACTTTTTAAAAAAAAAGCACAAACCACAAACTTGCGGTCTTTTGACTGTGAACGCGAGCCACTGTCTTCACAGAATGTCCACGAGCGAGGACAGTTCAGTGTCAACTGTCAAATATCAACTGGAAAACTGACCGCGATAGTTTCCAACGAACTAAAGGTGGGTACAACGTCTGACAAACTGTTAGTTAACCTAGCTAACCTAGTTATCAACGTTGTCAGTTAACCTACTGTTAATTCCCAACTAAGTTAGCTAGTTAGCTTGGTGATAGAACGTGTGGTTACAGATATCTCATTTCTCAAACATATAACATTAAGATATCTAGTTTTTAGCACTCTATTCAGGTGGCTATGATTTTAATTTCCAATTAATTTGGTTTATATACAACTACACTTGTATTTTACTTATTTATAAGTATACTTTATGTTTTTATCACAGTTTACCAAAATGTATTATCATGCTTAGTTTTAGTCTAATTTTGGTTCACTTGAAATAACCTTGGTAACCAAAATGTTTTAATGTTGTACTTATTGTTTGTGTTTGTTGCAGATGCATCATGAAATAAGGTTGCGTTTTGGCCAGGACTTGGAGCTAAATCTTCAAGATGCTCTCAATGTGATGACACCCAACATCATAAGGGTGGCTCGTAGTGGGAGTGAGAGGGGCCTCCTGTCAAGCCTGCTGGGAACTGAGGCTAACAAAGATGGTATGTTACATCTTATCATACATCATACACTTGCACTCTCACACACACACAATTGTATTCATAAAACTACATGGTTTTATGCAGAGATCATTTATTTTTTCCAAACTAGGAAATGGTAAGAAAAGAGTGTCTATTCCGGTGCTCAAAATGTACAATCATCTTTCACAGTGAATGATGGAATTTATGTAAATAGTAATTTTCAAGAAAGTGTTTGCCAAGATTAAAAAACTTTAGCCTACTGTTCTTTTGTTTTTGCTGGTTGATTTTAATCTATCACTCTATTCACTAACATTTATTGGTAATTTCAAATGTTGAGGATTGCCCAGTGATATTTAAAATCTTAACTGAAATTTAAATTGTATTTTTATTTTATATGTGGTGCTGATATACTGTATTTTAATAACTGTGTGCATGGAATATTTTGTTCACTGTAATATTTTATATTGTGTAATGTAGCCTACTATTTGTGTATAGTAATGTTTTAGGTGCAACTACTTTTTGATGATCAATACAGTCAATTTGAAACCACCTCTCTTCTCTTTTTCTTCAATCTACAATAGGTTGGTAGTGGCAAAGGGCTTACTGTATGTTATTGAAGTTTTAAATATTATAGGTTATTGGTTATTTTATTTAAATTAGTAGTAGTAGTTAAATTAACTTCATATCAGGTAATTCTGTAGAATTATTAAAAATATGTGGCCAACCAAGGCAATAAGGCAATAAAAGGTTTGGGATATTGATTGAACCTTTAAAAGGTTCTATATAGAACCATTTTGTTTAGCATCAAAGAACCCCAAGGGTTCTTTTAAATGAACCCTCTGAAATGGTTCTATATAGAACCTTTTGAGGGTGCCAAATATGTACCAAGCTATAGAACCCTTAAAGGTTCTATAAACCACTTATTCTTTGTGTGTATGATGCCCTCTGCCATCCTCACAATCTGCTGCAAGGTCTTGCGGTCTATTGCGTTGCAGTTCCCGTACCAGATGGTGATGCCGTTGGTCAGGACACTGTCAACAGTGCCACGGTAGAATGTGGTGAGGATGGGGGGTTGGTGGTGTTCAGGGACCATCTGAGGTCATCGGCGATGTACACACCAAGGACTTTGGTGCTGCTGACTCTCTCCACAGTGGAATCATCGATGTGCAGTGGTGCATGGTCGATCCGAGTCTTCCTGAAGTCCTCAATCAACTCTTTTGTCTTGTCGACATTGAGGGACAGGTTGTTGTCCTTACACCAACCCTCTAGCTGCGCCACTTCTTCCCTGTACGCTGTTTCATCATTGTTGCTGATGAGGCCCACCACTGTTGTATCATCAACAAACTTAGTGATGTGGTTTGTACTGGATTTGGTGGAGCAGTCATGGGTTAGCAGCGTGAACTGCAGCGAGCTGAGCACACAACCCTGGGGGGCCGATGAGAGGACGGTCTGTGGTCTTTCTGTCAGGAAGTCTAGGATCCAATTGCTCGGCCTCAACACCTAGTTGAGGCCGAGTAGGGACAGTTTCTCTACCAGCTTCTGTGGGATTATTGTGTTGAAAGCTGAATTTATTTCCACACTAGTAAATGTGAAGAGACACTTAACATTATATGAAATGCCACAGCTGAAGAGGAGAGTGAGGAGCGAGACAGAAAGCGCTCCCCACGTTTTGACATGATGAAACAGATCTGAAACGCACATGAAGCCTCTTTGTTGTTGTGTGTAAACCTAAATGTGCGATAGAGACACACTACCCTCTGCTGTCCAAACAGCTGTATCGCAGTTACAGTACTCTGAGCACACTATTTGAAGCTAGAGTCAGCCAGGATCAAACCGGAAGCACGACGATTTTGCCTGCAAAATAAAAACGTACAGTTTGTCATTTTTAGCACTGGAGCTCCCAGTTGTGCGACAGCTATGGATGATTAAAATGTAGGGGAGAATGGGGCTATTTCTCAGATCAGTTGTCTCAGTGGCTTTATTTCTGAAACTGAATGCTTTAGAGCAAAGTTCCACTATAAATTACTTTCTTAATAAAATGTTACTATACAACAGTCTACGTCAAAACACTCTAAGATAAAACAACTTTTATGTTTTTGATACCTAAAAGTAAAAAGATAAAAATCTTAAAAAATAATTACACATTGTGACACATTAAGGCAAGGGCCAGCTATAACCTGATAAAAAAAACCCTGAATGGTTTAATCAAACTATGTACTATGTACTATCTACACACAATCTCACACATGTTCTACATTTTCACTTTGTATTACTGAAAAAAAAACGTTGCAGCACGTTTTAGTCGATGAAGGTTTTATTTTGAAAGTTATGGCCGGAAATTCTTTTTTTCCCCCATTCTGGTTCGAGTAACACTGGTATAATTAAGTGGTTGTAATCAGGAAATAGTGTTGGCTCGCCCGTGTTTCACGATTGTTTTCATACAGCTCAGTATGGCAATCAGACTAATTATTTTCAGCTTTACCTCAAGTCTCCTTTTAAGTTCATTCACTGCGCGCAGTGGGTGTAGCCTAATTGATTGATTGACTACCTGACTCGGCCAATTGACCACTTCCAAGAGACTATAAGAGAGGCTGACAAAAGCGCCTGCCTTTCCATGAAATTCTGACGTTGACCGAAGTGCTAGTGAAAATGAATGGTGTCCACAGTGTGAAACCTGTCGGTGTCCCACGACTACAACTGTTCAATTGTACTCACGATGACTGCGGCGCGACATTCACAAGGCAGTGGAGACTGAAAGAGCATCAGACGGCGCACACTGGCGCGGTAAGGGAAAGAAAATGAAGCCTGTAATGATGATCTGGGAAAAAAACATTAATAAATACTCAACGTGTGTATTTTGTAAGGCTGTATTTGTGCATATTTACAAACAGCCCATTTTGCGCACTATTTCAAATGTAGCCCCAAAATGTTTTTTATTGAATCCGCAGCGGCCAATTCAGTGCAAATTTGCTGGTTGTGGTCGTCGTTTCTCACGAAAATCCCACCTGAGCCGCCACATTCTTGAGCACGCCGGGGTCAAACAATTCAAGTAAGTAAAACTCTCATTAACTTGAACAGCGCGCTCAGCCGCGCACATAATCTCATCACCATGTCCTGTTCCTGCAGATGTAACTCGCCGAGTTGCACAAAGAGTTTCTTCAACGCGGACAATTTGAAGAGACACGTGCGCTATGCCCACGGGGACAAGAACAAGTATTTCAAGGTTTATAAAACTGCACATCCACACTTATCCACACGATGGTGCCAAAACACCGCATTGCATTGTTCACCAGCGTCTCCACAACTTGATGGCGGAGGTGGGCATTGCTCTTTATTCAATGAGTTGTCTGTGTGGGTCTAACATTGTTGTGTTTTTATCCCCATAGTGCGACCAGACAAACTGCTCCTTGACTTTCAAGAAACGTAGATTGTTTAAACTGCACTTAAAGGAACATGGAGTACCTGCTAAATTCAAGTATGTCTATAGTACACTCCTCAGTAATTCTTTTCTCATTGTAGAAGCCTGTAGTATACTCAATCCGACCTTGTCCTGTGAGTTAATGACATACCTGAGATCAAATCAGACGAGTCTGCTTGTGTTAAGTACAGTTGGTGGATTATGCACTCTAGGCAGAGCAGTTGCCGTTTAATAATGCAATCTGTGACCTGCAGATGATGGCTGGAGGGCAAGGTCTTCTGGCAGGCAATAAAGGAGTGTGGCTACAGGCTGAGTGGTTGATTGCCTCCTTGTACGTTGCTTTTAGGTGCTCCAAGGACGGATGCGGTGCAATGTTTGATTCTCATATTGCTCGCAAAGCCCACGAGAAAAAGCATGCAGGTTGGTTAATCTTAGTGGGGGGTGCTTTAATTTCCCATCCCTGCAGTTTTTTTTTTTCATTTCGTTTCAAACATTTCATTCAATAAAGACTGAACTTTTCATATCAGACAAGATTGACTCTACTTATGTGAGTTGTATGGTTCCTGAAAGGGGCCCAGCAGGGAGCCTACTAGTCTGCTACCCTCACACTGGCCTTGTTTGGTCTCTGCAGGATACCGCTGCCCACATGACAACTGCCAGGTGCTTGAACATACCTGGGGCAAACTTCAGAAGCACCTGGTGAAACACCCAGGTAAAACCTCTCCGTAGTCCCAGAACGCTGATGTGCCTAGTTGAGCTGACGAGAAAGTGACAAGATAACATGACATTTTTACAGGTACACCTTAGTAGGTACACAAAGTACAAGTACATCACGCTCTTGATCAGCATGGCTTCTTGCTTCACGAATCTGAGCTGGCCCGGCTGTTTTTCAAATCCCTACCAAACTCCAAATTCACATCTTTGCTAGTAGAAAACGTTTATTACTGTTTGACAGGTAGGACGGCTGGTTTCATTGTACTTTTTTCTATTTATTTTTATTGTCTTAACTGTTTTGTTGTGTTCCAGCCACCTTCACCTGTAAAGTGTGCAACAAGGTGTTCAAGAAAGTGGAGGCTCTGCGCAGACACAAGCGGACCCATGCCATCCATAAGCCTGTGCTGGTTTGCCCCAGGTCTGACTGCCAGGCCTACTTTTCTACAACCTTCAATCTGCAGCACCACATCCGCAAGGTGCACCTCCAGCTCCTCAAGTACAGCTGCTCGTTCCCTGACTGCCCACGCATGTTTGCTATGCGGGTATGTAATCCGGCCTTCTGTCTTTGAGCCAGGGGAGAGTTTACTTAATTTTCACAGGATTTAACAGTCTTGACTTTGTCTGTTTTCTTGCCCTCTCCGAAGTCCTACCTGACAGGTTAAACTCCCTTCATTCATTTGCTCAATTTGTTTTTTTTTTTAGACAATTTAATAAAAGGTTTTAATGATATCCAGTTGGTATATGTGCCAGCCTAATTTGTTTCCCAATTTTCCTAATGTCAATGTCCTCAACCTGAAATCTGACACTGGTATGAATTAACTTGCCTAAGCCCACCCCACTAATGTAAATCTACTGCTACTGTAAAACCAATTTAATATATACAGTATGCTTGTTTCTGTCCACATTACTGTCAGTTTTAGCTCTGAGTGTTAGATCAGTTTGTATATCCCATTGTGGCTTTGTTCCATCCCACAGGAGAGTATGACCAGACACCTGCTTCGCCATGACCCAAATCCCTGCACTTGGAAGGTGAGCCTGGCATTTTCAGTATCTCATAGTGAAGAGACGTGGGCTAGAGCCACAATGAAGCTAAACCTAGCAGGCCAGGGGACTATTGATTTTTGGATCTCCCTTGAACCATGCTTTGAACCTGTTGAAAACACTCCTTTGCATCTGGCCAATTGAAGGGAAACTGCTTAGCTTGTGAGGGATTGCTATACCATATCAATTTGAGGGCTTTGCAATTGTAGGTGGGCGGGCTGTTAGAATAACTGCATTAAACATTGCATGGTCCACACCTTTGGAGCCGACTACTTTCTCTTGAAATGTGTAAAAAAAAAAAATAAAGCAGCGGAAGCACCGACGGGCCAAGAAGTCCTGGCAGAAGCGGCTAGATGGGCACCAGCAGCTGCCCCTGGTGGAGGAGGACCTGCATCGCCTCTTCACCCTGCGCATGCGCATCTCCCGACGTGCCAAGGTGGAGGCTGACCTCTCAGGCCTCTTCAACGAGCGCAAGATTCCCCACTACGTTGACCCGGAGGTCAATCTGCGCAACCTGTTCGGTCTCAAACAGCCGTACCCTGTGGCGCCCAAGCCCGAGGTCCCCCCTACCGAAAAGTTAAATGAGACTGCTAACAAGCTAGTTGACACAAATGTTTAGTCAGGTTTTTGGAATTCTGAAAAGTTTGCTTTGTGAATGTTCTACTTTATAGTAAAAGAAAATGGAGATTGGGTGTTTTTTGACTGTAGCTGACCCTACAATTTTATTTAAACAGTTTGAAAAATTGGATTTAAGTTAGATAATTTAAGTTTGAATTCTACTTGATAGTAAAAAAAATATATGGGTCTTAATTAAAATAGCTGACTGTTCCCTGAGAATGTGTGACCCAATAAAATGAGTTTAATTTTCAAAAGGCAAAAAGTGGTACTTAGTGCTGCAGTCATTTCAATAGTTCTGCCAATCAGTGGGGAGCAGCTGCTGGTGAAGCCACAGGAACCCCTAGACCAGGATTTGGTGGCTCCTTTTAGTCTGCAAAGGAAAGGGCATCTCATTGTCAGTGCGGTCATGCAGCTATTCTCCACCCTTTACCTTTTCTGCTTGCTTTGGCTGTACATATTGGTCGGCAGTTAATTAGATATGAACAAAGGACTGCACATGAGTAATGGCTTAGTCACACAGCGGGGGGAGGAGAGGGGGCGAAAGTAGACAAGCCTCGGAGCTGTCAAATGCTTTTTGCAAACCTTGAGGTCTGTTCAGGTGAGTCTGGTACAGTGGAATATTAGGGTTTTTTCAGTAGCTGGTGTTAAAGGAGCCATGTGAATTGAAGTGGTAAATTTGACCCAGTTCCTCTGTAGTCAGGGCTTTCCAGCCCTGACAATCTTAAACTGAATGTATAAATGGCTGGCTTTGTCACCACACTTCACTGCCCCTTGGATTGGGTGGATGACAGGTCCTGGCAAATATTGCACTGCTCTGACTTGAGCCGTAGTCTTGATGTTGCTCTTGTGGTGTAGCTCAACATGCAAGTGGATTTGAATTTTCTATGGCGTTTTAGTTTCCGACGGTTTATTGGTATTGAAACAAGACCGCCAGAGCAGTTGACATCACAAATTGAAGACACTAAACCGTAATTACGGTGAGTGCTAAAATTAACCGTACATGTCAAGCCTCAAACATCCAATTTTAAAACCGCTGTTGCTGTCAGTCATGACTCAACCTGCTGTGTTTCTTTGGCTGCCAAAGGTCACGCTCTAGGCTTCGCTGCCTCAGGCTACCTACTTTCACTAGCTACTACACCGTTTGGTCCCACACATTAAGCTGGCCTATATGTCAAGGTGAGGGTTTGTCTGGGTGAACACAGACCCACGTAAGACAAATGGCCACGTAGTTGATGGTGGCTCTTACAGACAGAATTACCTTGCCTCTGGTTATTTTTGTATGTTTTGTTCCTTTTTGTAAAGCGTAATTTGCAAAGGGGTCAGACATGAGGAACTCTACATTGCCTAGCCGTGACAACGTAATTATAAATGCATTATCTTCATAAAGGTGGAAGCTCTAACAAATACTAATCAGACATTGCGGTTGAAGGTAAACGAGGCTCTCGGAATAAGATTTTAATTTTGTTTGTTGGTTCTCTGGAGATGTAGGGAGGTTTTGGGAGGCAACGCTCAAATTTCTAATGCGTAAAGCTTTGTTTCTATGGTGATCAACACATTAAAGAAGCAGGAGTTTCTCAAATATTGACTTTGTTCCTCCTACCTTGTCTTGTTTATCCGTGTGGTTTTTTTTTTTTAGTCTAGAACAAATGGGATCTTGTTTGCAGGTGGTGGAAATACATTTGAATGATTAGATGTTCTTTATTGACTGCAGAGTCCATAATTGTTTTCCACTATCGCCTCTGAGTCGGTGTAACAAGTCCCTTAAGACTGTCGGAGCCTTGCTTTGGGCTGATATCAAACCAACTCATACACTTGGTTAACCACACCATCTCCCCTTGGCTCTCTGGAAAGGCCACACCAATTATCCACAGTGTGCATGACCTTTGGAGTAGCATGCTGAGCTCGTTTCTCCAACACTTATATGGAGCAACACGTGGGGTGGGGGTTTACAACATACATCACAGCAAGGGTGAATAGGGAGGCAGATGAGCAGTGGCTGGTTTCCAATTGTAGTTTCATCAATGCTTGCCTTGTAAGAGACCATGGCCCTAAGCGAAAGAGTACTGTATCATCTTGTCTAGGGGGACACAGGCTATCTAAGATGGAACAATTAGAATTTCTTACTCTGAAGCTATATGAAGTAGCGATAAAATGTAGTTTTCCAATCACCCACACACTATTTGCTCTGCCATTTAATATGAACTACAATGCTCTGAGGGAAACCATTGAAATCTGCCTATACTGGACTGTGGCGTACACTTGGGTGAGCCCCAACGGTCCTAGATGTGTGGAACAAGGTAATTGCTGAACTTGTTAAAGGCGAAATTCCACCCTCACGGTCACATCAATCTGTGTTCAATGCATTCCCTAGTTATTTGAGTTATTTTGTGCTGCTGTGTTGTAATTTACTTTTAGGTGTACCAATTTTCCCTGAACCTGCCCGCTCTGCAGTTAGTGATTACCTGTGTTTACCAGAATGTCTTTCAGCAACCTCCAGAGATTGGGTGTGAACTCCATTTAGCTGTGACCGGCGTAAAATCAACTTGATAGTGGGTGTTCTGGGGCTGTTTGTCCGCCTTCAATAACTTGTAAAGCAATCACGTCAAAGCACTTATATAAGATACTTGTGATTACTGAGTAATTTCCGGCCACTTTTTTTTTTCCCCCCAGTATTTGAGAAAATGCCATATGCCACTTCCAGTACGTACAGGAAAAGAGCTACTGACATGTTTACACATTCAACAAAGAGGTCCTCAAATATTGAAACAAGTGGCTGTAAATCGCTGTTCCTCACAGTAATACATGCACGTCTACTCGTTAGTTTTTCCAAACTTGTGAAGCAACAATGGTGGTAATGCTAGCTGTTGCCAGTAGAGAAAGGTGAGTTGCCTCTGCAGCAAAACGCAACATCTCTTGTCACTGCATTGCATTCTGGTGTATTGAGAGTATTGTCTGTAGAGAAATTGTCCTCTTAAACTTCATTGTAGCTGTGCTGGAAATATCGCTACATCAGTTTGGACAGCTATCCACGGTAAGAAAAATCCATCAAAATGGATCCAGGAATGGAATGTCTTTTTATACAGTGTTAAAATGTGTAACTGGCTCGGCTGGTACCACTGGGGCCGACCTAATGACGGTAATAAGCGTTTGAGAGGGCAGAAGAGCTCAGTCCAAGTCTAACATTAGCCCAGCAGTGGCTATTGTGAATCCACATCTGTTTTTTTTGGTGACTGAGGGTACTTCGGCCATGAGTTGGCAGCTCATTTCCACAAACCTACAGCTGTCTGGAAAAGGAAGAGTGAGTGAATGAGGTGTACAACGTTTATTTAAAGCAGATGGTGTACATTTCCTCGGCATTATTTTGGGCCTTCTCAACTCTTAAAGGGTAAGGCAAATTGCAATGAGCAAAGCCAAAGTGAGTGCTCACCTTGAGCCTGCGGTGAGTCACTTTCATCCCCCTCTTCCACGAAATGACCCCGACTCACAGGGCTCAAGTGGTCACTGAATGGTTTGACCAGCCAAGTGAACACTGATGGGAGATTGGTCCTGAGGCAGCGTCTTTCTCCACTGACAACAAAACATCACGTGCTATGGGTGCTGCATCCCTGTAACAGCATTACAGATGCTTTCAGAATCGGCCAAGGGACCGGCGTCTCAGTGGCCCAGCTTTTAAGACCGGCATGTTATATCAATTGAGCCTTTTTTCTTCATTCCACAGTGTAATTTCACATCAGCCTCACCCTCCTTTTCCAGTAAGGCTCATTCGCAGAACACAGGGTGATTTTTTTTTATTTTTTAAAGGCTGTCTTAGAAGGACAATGTCTGAATCTATCATTAATTCAGAAAATCTAGAAACAGGGAGATGAAATGAAGTAGGTTAACCATACCCTGATTTAGCCTGCTTCCTCCAGAATAGATGACCCAAAACCTTTTTTTTCCCCTCCTGGTTTCCCCCCCTTCCCATGGCCCTATTTGGAGGTAGTTGATAGATGTAACACAGCTACATGCCGTCTAAACTGATCCAAGGATTGGTAACACCTCAGATTACAACACCACAGTTCATCGGTGCTTTATGCTTGGAGACTTAAACAATTAAGCAAATAGAAATGAAGGTAATCAGTGTTACTTGCTAGTGTGGAAAATCCTCTAAAATAACAAAGCTCAGGTCTGAGCCAGGGGGAGAAATGAGGAAAGTTTGTTTTCAACCATTACCTGTCTAAAGAGCCAATCCACATGCTAACAAGGGGGTTAGCTTTGCCACAGAGAAATTATTTAGTCTCAAACTGACAGAGATATTTATAGCAGGGTTCACAATAGACTTGCGGTAAGTTTAAGTGCTTTTTGAAGAAATGAAAGATTTCAAAGCAACTTTTGAGGGAAATTTTATTATGAGCAATTGCTCCTATGGGACAAATGAAGTGGTCTTAAATTGACAATGTATGTAATGTATTTTGAGTACTAGTTGAATAAAAATTTTGCACAAGCATTATTTTAAAGACCTTTTGAGATTATTATTATTTTTTTTTTACAAAAACCTACTGTACATTCATGTATGACTGTGAAAACCAAACACTGGGTTGTCACTCGAGGCCATATTTAAACTGAATATTGAACTAAATTCAGTAAATGGCATTCTGTTATTCTAAAAGGTTATCCATAGATTAAAAGCCCTGACCATTTATCCACTCCTAAGCCTGTAAACAGCCCCGTCAGGCTAACCTTGTCCTTCAAAGCCACACATCTTTCCCTGTGGGACACTCAACAGTTACCAGTGACCTTTGGGTAAAATGAAAGCCTATAGGAAGTGTGGCTAACTAATCATGCCACCTTGCCTCACTCAGCTTTTACTGTAGAGGACTGTATATTCCTCCATAAATGAACAACTGAGAGCGACACTTTGCCCCCCAGCTTGTTGCTTATCCCTAGTTGATGTTATTGGGTGTGGCTGCAAACTGATTGCATTGATACAAACACATCAATTAGCTATTAGTTGTGACGAAAGGCAGCTGAGAAGCCTCGTAAAGAAAGAATGGTACATTGTAGTCTCTTCATGCTGGCAAAACGTGGCTACATAAATCCATTTATCTGCCTCATAAAACTGTCTATCCAAGCAGGAGTTCCCAGTTCCTAGGAAACTGGAGCAGGCACAGCAGTGGTCAGGACTTTGAAAGTCACCCAAAAGAAGGTAGATTGATACGGCCCCCCCTGGAGGGGAGCTGGGGAGCTAGTAAACATGTCTTTCCCTCACCTGGACCACTGGTCAATTTACCTGTTGTTTAGAACATTTGTTCTATTAGGAACCCTGCTTGGCATGACAGAAGGGATCTTGTGTACTTGTTTTTCCATCCCATCCCCTCATTGCAAACCTCTGTCTCTGACCTGCCATAAACGTTGAGCTGCATCTCATCTGTAAATCATGTCACATCACACATCAAGGCTTTCTGCTCCTCGGCTAGTCGGTCTATTTGTCTTCTGCTCCAGTAGTTGAGGTCATTTTCATGGGAATATATTTATTTGAAACATTTCCCATCCAGTGTGTCCTCTGTCTGCATTTGTAATCCATGCTCTTGTTAAACTTTCCCTTCCCCATGAAATATTGAGCAAAAGTGAATGCATGAAGAGGGCACAACAAGGGGAGAGGTCTCAGACTCAGGCGGAGTCGATGGTTATTTATCTTTTTGTATGTCTAGGTATGGTGCAGATTACACAGTGTCACATGTAGCGCTGCAGCACCAGTTTTTAAAGCGGGATTGAACCGCATCGAACCAGGTCTGCACACGCCGGCAACGGATTGACAGCGAAGCTTGAGAAAACCCTCATCGTTCACTCAATTTGACAACCAGGGCTTTGCATAATACAGTCACGAAAGCGAAGTGAGTCTCTAAAAGAAAAATGAGATGGTGACGTGATTTATCTTGGCAGGGTATCTGAGTCATTTCGATCAGATTAGGCCTGATTTTCTTAGCCACTGATCTGTGTTGCCTGAGATGAGCCCTGATTACCAGAGATGACAATTTAGGCTTGATTACACTTCCCTTTGTTGACATCCAAAGCGCAACGTGTGACGTTTTCCGCATTTCCTCATATCCACTGGGGTTGACTGTTCAGTCAATCAAAGGCTGGCTTCTGATAAGTGCTTTGTGCTTCAGACGAGCTACACGAGTAATTAAAAGGGCTGCGAGAAAGCCAGAAATGTGCCAGCTGCCTTGCTTCATGATGTCTCCGAAGCATTTCCAAATGCCCTAAAAGTCTGGTCATCATAATCCTTAATCAAGCCTGTCGAAAAAGTGAGAACTTGATTAACCGGCCGTGACACACTCCATATCGCCATCCTGCTTTCCTTCCTTTCTCTAGAGCTAAATTAAGTTTGTGTGTGTTGCTTTTATGTGATAGGAGAGCCCAGGATGAGAGGTGTAGACATTGATTGATGATGGCCTGCTATTTTATCATCGTAAAGGGTAAAGGATGATGCACACTGAACAGTGGTTGTGCCAGTGTTATCTTAACCGTGTAATCCTGAACAATTTGTTCGGGGGGGGAAGAGAGGAAGACCAAGAGAAGAAGGGAAATGTTTACAATGATAAATCAATCTGTGAGAAATGGTGTGTGTGTGTGTCTGCCTGCGAGAGAATGGAAAAAAGAAAGAGGCACCTAGATTCAACCTGAGTGAAACAGGAAAGGGGCGTGCCTCGCCACCACGTCCTTTTCTTCACTCTGTCTCAGTTTCATTCCGTCTATCTGCTGAGTAAAGTAAAGGTCAACTGTGTAGAGGAAAGGATGACGTGAGCTGTTCACTCAAACATTGTGTGTGTGTGTGTGTTGAGGTGCAGCAACTCCAGCTCGTAGACCAGCGCTTCGCCGCTAGGAAGGCCTCCAGCTGCAGCCTCCGAGAGAGAGAGAGAGAGAGAGAGAGAGAGAGAGAGAGAGAGAGAGAGAGAGAGAGAGAGAGAGAGAGAGAGAGAGAGAGAGAGAGAGAGAGAGAGAGAGAGAGAGAGAGAGAGAGAGAGAGAGAGAGAGAGAGAGAGAGAGAGAGAGAGAGAGAGAGAGAGAGAGAGAGAGAGAGAGAGCGCTCAGTAGGGAGGGTGAAGCTCATGTTTCATTAATAGAGCAAGTCGGGCGGAGGTGGGGCGGGCCGGGTGACGGTGGAGCTTAATTAGAGGTAGAATGTGTTAAACAAATGTAGGGCAATCACTGAATCACAGGAGCACGGTGTCCATGTAAGACTACCGCTAATCAACACTGATCAGGGGCAGAGCACACCCTGCGAGCTCATCCGCGCTAATAAGAGGCGGAAGACTGATGAGTCGGCGCCCCGCTTGACGCATTAGTCATCATTACTACCCGAGTGACGGGCCAGGCCGAAGGGGTGGAGAAGCTACTCCCCCCACACACACACACACACACACCTCACCGCTCAGTCACATTCAGTCAGGATATCAGTAATTAACTAACCCTGTCTGTCTGCCTGTCTGTCTGCTGTAGTTGCTGACACAACTCACAGCTCCCGTTGGAACTATTTCAGGTGAGCAACCACAGTCTTAACCACGTTTACGTCTTATAATAGTTTCTTGTAGTTCAAAACATTATTAATTTGTTATTTTTATATATTTGTGTAAATTTGACACTTCTCCTACACAAACTAGGCCACATATGAATTAGAATTTCTCACCATTTATCTTCAGAGCTGCTAAAAGTTTACACGTATGATTTTGGTGTCTTATGTTCTCATCGCTCTCATCACATCGCTTGCTAAGACTGACCAACAGGACAATCTCCCAAAAACTGTCTGTCTGTTGGTCTGGCAGTGAAAACAAAGAAGTATTCTGCCATTTGTTTTGAAATGGTGAGGGGGGGGGATAAAAACACCGGTGGTCCCAGGCAGGGTGGCCTGGATTTTGATACTCTCTCTATTTGTTCTTTTCAGACTGTGTGTGTGCACGGCGCTGCACTGTGGCACTGAACCTTGTCCTTGTTTGTGTCCCTGAGGCTTATTTTGTATGAGTAGTGGTCACCGGTTTACATTTGCCCTTGGTACATTGTCTCTCCTGCATGAATCAAACATTTCCCACTGGTATTCGCCTCTGCTGAAAATAAAAATGCACGCTACAGGGAGAGAGAGGAAATGGAGATATAATTGGAATATTGAGGATAAAAAAAGGAATCGCTTCCAGCCCATTTATATACACCATGTATGTTGTGTGACAGCATAAATTGCTTTTTGTTGCTATTTCTCTCTCACGCCAAAGATGCACTGTTCCTGTGTGGGTGAATATAGGGAAGATAATGGTATGTTGCACTCTGCTGAAGAAATAAGTCATTATGCTTCTGTCAGCCGGTGGCAGTGGCAGGGGCATAGACCTTAGACCTGTTTGTGTGTGTGTGTGTGTGTTTTAGCAACCTGTGATTACCTGCTATTCTTAGGAAGAATATTCATTTCATCAGCCCTTTTTCTGCAGTTGGACTCCCTTGACAGTTGCTTTTGCCACTGTGTGCATTGCTTTTAAAAGCGCTTCCTCCTTTCCAGAAAAAGAAAATAGGAAAATTGCATGGTTATAATAACCAGGGAGGGAGGGTTTTTTTTGCTCCGGGTTTGAGGGTTGTAGTGGTGAACGTTTGTCTGAATGAACGGTTTGAAGTCTAGTATTGCTTCAAGCTTCAATTCTCCCGAACACCTCAAATTCTGGCCGTTCCACACGAGAGACACCAACCATAGCAAATGGATTTCACTCCTCTTATCAGTTGCCATAATAAAGATTCAAAGGTGAGGAATGAAATGGTAAGGAAAAACTGTTGAGCTTTGGATGTATTGCCACTTTGTGTGTATGAAATTACTGTGGTGTTGCACTGAAAGATTGCTTTTTTTCCATTCCACATTTCTCTGATACAAATTGCCCCGGGAAGCGTTTCACTAACTAGTAGAAGATTCATTTCAAGTTCCCCTGGTGTCCTGATTAATATATATCATATACATATTACCTTTGTAAGTCGCTTTGGATAAAAGCGTCTGCTAAATGACTGTAATAAAAAAATGACTGTAATATCATGTCATTTTACAACATTAGATTGTTTGATTTAGTGTTTGTTGGTGTTCTTCATTATAAGTCATTATAACATTAAAGTAGAAGGCCTTGATAAACGTAGTAGCAGTAGTTTTACTTGTTAAGTTGTAGTAAAGAGCTATTGGTGATTTGATTTGTGTTTTCATTGATCTGTTTGCAGATCACAGCTTGCTAGCAGCTCACAGCTAGCAAGCGTGTTAGTTTTCACTTCTTTCTCCTCACGTTGTCATCCTGATTTACTCTTTTTCTTCTCTTTCATGTCCACAACTGTTTTCTTTCATGATGAAAAGCCACATTGTTTCTCTGTTTCTCCTCAACACAACTTTGGTGACGGGCCTGGTGACTGACAGGAATGAGTTTGATGCTCAGGATGAGGAAACCGGCCCACATGAGTAGAAAAACAACGAGGTGAGGAACACACAAAATACACTGTTCGTTACACCCGGTCTATCTCTCTCTCTCTCTCTCTCTCTCTCTCTCTCTCTCTCTCTCTCTCTCTCTCTCTCTCTCTCTCTCTCTCTCTCTCTCTGCGGATGTAAAGGCTCTCTGTGCACCTGGACCTGGGCAGCAGGCGCAGAAGCTGTTAGTCCTGCCACTTGCTCCAAGGCACCTCCAAAAGGTCACGAAATGTGATTATAACAGTGGGAGACATTTTGAATAACGGTAGCGGACATTTATTATACAGGAGCACAAGCAAGCCCTCGGGGGGGGAATCAGGAGGGCTTAGCTAGGTATGACAGATCTCAGAACTAACCACATTTACACCAGGCCTTAATGGTCTTCCCTCTGTCTGTTTAGTACCTGTGAAGTCGACATTACAGCCAAGCTGAGCCTGAGCAGCCAGAAGAAATGAGGTATCCATTTATCCTACCAATTTTTCTCCATAACCCAAAGAGTTTAGATAGATAACTTTAATCGTATGTCAAAACAGAGGCTCAAGAAAGAAAGGGGATAGAAAATAGACAGTCGCTCCCTTGTTTGCTCCACTCGGGTGTAACACAGAGCTAGACTGATGCAAGGCAGAGAGGGAGACTGACATCAAGGCACTGGTATAAAAGGATAGGGAGAGAGGGGAAAGAGAAAGAGAGAGAGAGATTAAGTGACAAGTGAGACGGGGTAGTGCATCAGGGTCCGTGTCGACTTCTCTGACGTGAGAGTATAGGGCCCTTGCGAGGTAGTGACGGAGAGAGACTGATGGCACAGCCAGAAAAATGAGAGGATTAGAGGAGCAGAGCGAGAGAGAGGTGGGATTGTTCAACATCGCTCCCCCTCGCTGGCAGAGTTTCATCAGCTTGAAGAGGACCCACCGTGCCCTGAGTCACGGCAGATGGGGCAGCGCTGACAAGTGTTAATAGAGGCACGTAGCAGCCAACCATGGTGGGAATCTCAGCCGCTTCATCTACTGACTGCAGATCTCCCTCGGTCCAGACAAAAAAACCTAATGTTTTTTCTCCCCTCAAACAGTGCAGGCTTTCAACCAGCACGCTAAGAAAAACATAATTAATGTGTTGCTCAAAACAAGTACCGGTAGTTAGTTGCTGCTTTCATTCCCAGCCTGTGGTGTTTTTTAGTAATTTGTCTGTGGGTCTCTAGATAAGAATGCCATTACTTTGGTTTGTCGCTGTTCGTGATTAAATATGTTGCAAGATTATGAAATCGCAGAACGCTCTCATCCTGATGTTTTTCAATTAGTTGAAAACCACTTAACTACATGCCATTTGTGTGTATAGAGCGTCATTTTGGCATCCTTTTCGTGGGAGAGTGTGTTTGTGGGTGAGGGGGGTGGAAACTTGCCATTAAAATGGTTTTACTCAGCAGCTCTCTCCCTGCTCTCTGCTATCTTGGGGCTAGGCGGTGATTATACTTACTAGACAGAAAGAGGCCAAAAGTGACTTTCTGTGTCACCAGAGATCCACCTGCCTCTCCTAAGCAGCATTCACACAGGAGGCTAGATGTAGATAAGGAGGACAGAGGCCCTTTTGTAAAGATCTTTTTATTGAGGCATGTGGCCAATCAGTGACTCTGAACTTAGGTTACATCCATACACATAAATTACCTTTTACAATCTCACAGGCAGGAACATGAAATGCTACGTAAAAAATAGGTGCAATGCAGGATGGCTAAACGGTCTATATATCGGTACAATCAATTCTCAATCCAGTTTTATTTTGATATTTTCTCCAGGTCTGTTCGTATCGTTCGTGCTCTTTTATTCCACGTTTTTTTTTCCATTGCTGTTCTGATTTCCGACATGAGAGACATCTGATGAACACGGACAAACCCAAAGTCCTTACATTGAAGAGGTCCACAGGGACGTTAAAGGTGCAGGTAAAGAATCGTGGGATGCAACAGCGAACACTATTCGGGACATACCGCAACTAAAAAAGGGGTAACTTATTCAGATGACACAAAATAAAGTGCTAAAAGAGAAGAGAAGCCTATTTGTCACAGTCTCTAAAATCTTTCACATATATTGAAATGTAGACTTAAGAATCATAGTAGCTAGAAAGGTAGGAATTGTTAGCTAAACCGTTTCATCAATTGCAGTGCTGTTACCCTACGGTGCATTCGGTACTCCGATCCCACGTCGTCCTCTTGCTTGTCCCACTACGGGAGATGCGTGTAACTCTGCAACCTGAATGGTTTCTTGGAATCCAATCGATATGTAAGTCTGAATCTTCAACAGCATGCCTACGACCAGATAAACATGCCTTCGACTTCCAAGCTGACGAGTCCCATCAATAACAGACGACACTGGGCACACAGGAGAGCTATGTGGAGATGACAGGCTGACATTTGATCAATGATGAATCGGGGCACCCATGGGTAAAATACTACCTGCATGCAGAGGCATTGATTCATAATGGTTCAACACTCATATCACACCTCTCTCTCTCCTCCATCTCACTGTGCCCCCTCCTCCCTCTGTTTCTCTCTCTCTAGTTCCTCCGAGCTGCCAGTGGAATTTGACCTTCGAGGGCCACAGTCACATTTTTGTGTTGTTTTTTTTCCCCGTCCGACTGGCCCATGTTTATTTCCTGGTGGTGATTCTGGAGCAGCTCTCTGCTATATAACCCGACCATTTTAAGCCCTAGAGAGCTCACTTGTGTGAAAATGGGAAAACCGCTTTCACCACTTGTGGTTGCCACTTGACGTTGACCGTTGTTAGTTCAGTGTTCGCTACTACCAGCCGAATGAGGGGTTATAACTCAGCCTGGCGCGGTTTCTAACATTCTGCTGTCTGTCTGAAGGACTGCAGCTTTCTCCGGCTGGCAGCGGTCGCCCTCGGTGAGTGGCTCACGTTGTCTACCGGTCTAAATGAAGCCGATTTCAATGCCCAGGGACCCTGATGCGAGCTCATCGGAGTGAGCAGCGAGATACAGAATGAGTAGAATAAAGAAAAGGACACTGAGAAGGAGCGTAAAGTTCCACTGACAAGACTCCTCACACATGCAACACCAGCCTCCTCCTACAACAAGAGCCGTTTTTTTTGATGAGGAAAACCAGAATCCTACTGTTACGGTTAAAGTATTTATTGCCTGACAAAAGAGAAACCTACAGAAAACACTTAAAGAGTACCAACGAGAGAGTTCCTTCCTGAGAGCAGCACTACAACACATCTTGCATGACTGCACACCCTACCAAAGACCTACAGTGAACCAAGTTGAATGGAAGACATTCAACTGTTAATTGGGGAAACTTTGGGCCAAAGATGGTTCCAACTCTGTGGATTTTCTCCAGTTCATCTGTTTGAGATCGGCTTAAGTCAGTGAGGATCTGTTGGAGAAGCTGTAGCAGTCATTAGCCCAAGGGTGATGGTGATAGCTTGAAGATCGGGGGTGTCCGTGGGGAGATGGAAACGGAGGGGTTGGTGATGTGCGCACACAGAGAGCCTTAGATCTCCTCTATGGAGTCAGCGGGGACCAGCCCTCTCTTCTTCCCACTGCTCAGCTTCAGATAGCCCTGGCTGTCTTCTTGCTTCCCTACGCAGATCTGACGATGGGGGAGGGAGGGAGAAAAGAAGCAAAAAGAATGTATAAACATGGAGGCAGAGTAAGATAGAAAACAGGACCAAGTTGCACTTGAGATTCTTGCACCTGAGATTCCTTCACCGCCATGTGACCCGTCCCTTGGTGGCCGTGAACACCCTGGGTGACCCTCCACACCCTCTCTCCCGGCCGGACCCTCTGGACAAAGTTAGCGGGGAAGAAGCCCACCTTGTCTCCACTCTTGCCCTGGAAAACGATACACAACACCCCTTATTCACGGTGCATTCATGTTGGTTCCACAATGACCGTGATGTCCAAGTCATTTAGTGTCATATTCAGTGTTAAAAACTCATTTATCTTAAAGTGAAAATGCTACTATGTGGGTGAGATAACAGTGCAGTTTTTCCAGTGCAGTTTCACCTGCTACAGGAAATGTGTAGCAACAAGTCAAGAAGGCAGATCACCCGTACCGAGAACATTCTTGAAACTTGTTTGCATTGGGGGAGAAAGTGAATTATGTCACCGTCTGCCCATCGGCAGATTTTTCACCTGTTCTAAGAAAAATATGTGAATACTAGACTGTTACGTTTGCGATAAACCTGCACGCTACTTTTGTTTGTTCGTGAAATGACAGGACTTTGGTAGAGTAAACCATATCGGCTGAAATATTTTGCTGTGTATTACCCTCAGACTCGCTTTGATGTGCTCATAACGGATTCATGACCTATACATTAGTAATGAAGTGATGCTTCACAAGCTATAAATAATATAAAGCTCCCTCGGAAAAGGCAGCACCGATTTTTAAAGGCGTCTATTAGTATTGCTTTACGTAAGCTATTAGTTCTCCAGCCCAGTAGATGCTGGCCAATTTCACAGTGGCCTGTGCAGACTGTGTGCTTCAGCCAGCAGTCCCTGGTTAAAGCTGAGAGTGTTGCCTCTTTTCCCCTGACTGAGAGGAACACACACACACACACACACACACACACACACTTATTTCCATTGGGAGTGAAGCTCATTACAGACTCAATAAAGGCCTCTTTGAGGTTGCAACGCTAGTTAAGTTTATTATGTTAAAGTCTTTGAATGATTTTGTGAGGAAATTATGTTCCATTTCTATCCGTGACCTCCTGTGTGTTGACGAGAGGCACAAATGGAGCAGGTGTTGTGTATTATTCACACCAGCACACACACACACATTCCTGCACACTCGTTATATACACGTGTAAACAGGCATACACAAAAAAATACACCTGTGCACATGCATGCACCTAAACTAACGCGCAGGTACACACACACACACACACACACACACACACAAACACAGATGTGTGCAAATGATTTATTACCCACCTTCCACCACTCCTCATTAGAGTCGTCGGTGACCTGCACCCTATCACCGGGACTAGCGGAGATAAGACCAGAGAGAAGATGAAAAAGAGGAGAGGAGATGGTGGGAAGTGATTGGAGGGATGAGGAGCAGGAAGGGTAGGAGAGGAGGAGGAGGAGACGAGAGGATATACATAATGGGGAGGTGAAGAGGGGGAGAGAGAGAGAGAGAGAGTGAGAGCACAAAAGATAATCAAACCGCCATCAAAAAGCTGTAGTAGCAAAGCTGAGACGGTCCAAATGACACCGAAGCCATGAGGTCTGTTCGGGATACAACCGCGTAGCGCCTACTGTCCTGACCTGCAGCCAGCCTGGCCTGCTTGCAGATGATGCTGCCGGTTTAATGGTGAGCCTTTCCTACACATTTCCCACACTACACTGTGCATTCACTGTCCTAGATACACATGGAGGAAACTGCTGTCCCAGTTGCACCAGTTCTGTATGTGGCGTCTCCTGGGTGTCTGCTCTCACTACTGCCCTATATGATCATCCCTCACACACACACACACACACACACACACACACACACATAAAGTTTAGTGTGAGATAGCAACACAGAAACACGCTAGAACAAGCTCTCTTACTTTCATCGGTTCCCTTGTATTACTCACACAAAGAGGCACACCAGATGGCTGGGAACTGTCCCCACGGTTATACCTTTCTGGTAGCTTGACAGCCCCACCCATACACCCCCCGCCCCGTCACACACACACACACACACCCTGCCCTCGTTTTACTGCTCGTCTTTCCTTCCTGCCTCCTCCTCTCTTTCCTCCCAATCCCTTCCGCCTCTGTCTCTACGTCGCCTCTATGCCCGTGATAATCTTAAGCTCTTTTCTCTCTATGCAGTCTTATGTCTCTTCGCCCCTTTCAACTCTCATTTTGTTCAGTGTCTTTATCCCCTCCCCTGCTGGGAACACAGCTCTGTAGCCAGCTCTACGTGGGGACAGTGATGGGCTCCAAGTTTATAATTAGTCGTCCTTAAGGGCGCCCCGGCATTGTCCTCTGCAGATGGTGGGGACATTTTCATCCTGCAGGAACGACAGCCGTGGCAAAACACAGGGAGGGACACACACACAAATGCACTCACATGTACAAAAGCAAAAACAAGGTCACAACTGCACCCACAAAGATGCAGGTGCACACACATGCATACACACACATACCCAGTCTCTTACGCTTTTACTCACTGTAGTTCCAGGTCATTCTGCTCCTGAGGCAGAAACTTGTAGAGTGCTACATAGGTGTGGATGGAGTGAACCTCAATACGCTTGGGCACCTAGAGGCAGGGAGGGAGGATGGGAGGGAGTAAGACAGAATACACAAACGCTCTGGGAGAGAAAAAATGACTAGCGATGACTAGCGATGACTATAGAGGCTGATTACACCAGAGAAGGGAGTGGTACCTTCACGCTGCTTTCCTCTGCAGGAGTCTGAGCGTGTCCACTGCCCCCATCCTCACCCTCAGCTATCTCATTCTCTGGGACAGAGGGGTCTGGCAGTAGTCAGAAATGTGGTTAGAAAAGTGCTAGTCTCACTCTCTCACACACACACACACACACACACACACACACACACACACACACACACACACCCATGCATGCCATTTTTTCACAACCATATGCACACACAGATAAACACAACATATGCATAAGCACAGATATATACATAAACACATGCAAATCCTCGTACGGGGAGGCACCGACAGTAAGCAGTGTTTACCCCCCGTCTCCTGAGTTATCTCTTCCTCCATACTGCACTGTCTCTGCTCTCTCTCCTCACCTCCCTCCCCCTGAGAAAGAAGGGAATACACAGGAAATAAATCACGATAGGGGTAGGAGTTGGTACCAGGAAGTCAAAGAAGATTCATTTAGAATTGGCCAAAACTAAACCACTAAACCAATATTGTTAGCAGTACTCTCCCTTACATATCTTACTGTTCCTATAAATAGATAGAGTTAGACCGATATGGGTTTTTGAGGGCCGATACTGATATTTTCAGATTGGAGCTGCCAATAGCTGATATTTTGAGCTCATATCTTTAAATTTGACCATTTTCGTGTCCAAAAATATATCTGCAAATCAATACATTAGAGTAACCCTAATCTCAGATATATGTCACTTTCATTTGACCTATAAACCAAAAGCTCTGTTTGGAAATCATGGTGCCAGATAGGGGTTGTGTTGGTCGATCCAGTAAGCAGGGGATATTACAGGAATACGCCTGTTGGTCAACTTAACTGTTAACTGATGAGAACATACACATCAAAATCATCCGCGTGTCCCTGGTATATCATTCGTTCCAGTGATCCATGCTAACACTTTAGCATGCACTCTGTTGAGCGATAGTAGGGGGCTAGCATTATCTCAAAAGTGAGAAAATGAGAAAATGTAGCAGCTCTAAAGCTAAATGGTGAGTTTTGTGTAGGAGATGAATGAAATATGAATGTATATTAAACATCCAACATTCAGTTTTGAACTACCAGGAACTACTTCCTGTTCCCATAGGAAGTGAAGGTGGTGGGCAATGGGAGACTACAAATCACTGCACGGATGAATGTGTGGTTGCTCATCAGAGATATTGTAGTTCCAAAAATAAACCTGGCTACATCAGCTATAGTGAGTTAATGATATTTTATTTTTAAAATTTAGGAAATATAATAAAAACCCCTCACCAACTTTTTATTACTTAAAGGAATTAATGTTGTGTACATATAAAGGGCAAACCATTGCCCCCAAAACCAGTTGACCATGTTGGCACCTCCTGGACAAGAATATCAGTTTCTTCGTGGGTGAAGCTTTTATGGCAGCCCCTGTTGGGACAAAATTGTGAATGCACTATTGTGCAAGCACACTGCTATTAAAGGGGATGAAATGAGCTGATTTGATTGTGCAGAATTGAAGCGAGCCCTCGCCACACCTTCTGATAATGTAGTCCTCTTTGACCACTGCGCTGCAGCTGCCTCTGGCGTGCCTCACGCCTCTGGTCACCAAAATACCAAACTAGACTGGACACACCTGCCGATACTTATTTCTCCGCTTTGGTCCACACTACGGCAGCATTTTCTATCCCCGATAACGGAGCTTTTGCGAAAACGCTAGACACGAAGAAAACGGCGTGTTCAAATTTAAACAGTTTAGTGTAGATGTAGCCTAAGACAGGTTCCACCATGCAGTGAGTGAATAGAGAAAGAGGAAAAAACTAACATTTACCCCACTAATGCACAAAAGCAACGCCTTCACTCGTGTTGCCCAAAGTAATGGAAATGCTATTAGGATCGTGTCCGCAACCCGTGTTGTGAACACGGCTCAGTTTCTAGCCGTGCCCACGCTAATGGAAAAGGGGCACTAGTGTGTGCATGGAGCACTGGAGCCAATGATCTACTGGGGACTATGGATGAATTTGGTGTCTCTGTTCTCATCACTAATAGGATAATTATGGTTATTTTCAACCATAAGTTTTTGTCGATCGATACTGATCAAAACTTTGTCCATTACTTCGTTGTAGAGCTCTATGTACCTCTCCGTTCCCAGGGAGCGCTGCTGTCGGGGCCAACAGGGCCAATGGAAACTCAAACAGTCAAACCCAAAAAGCAATTTGATATTTTTTGGCATTTCTTACACACTTCCCTGTTTACTCTGCTGGCTGCCGGTCTTCATTGTTGAGGGGGTGTTTTGGGTTTCACTTTTTGACTTTCCCATGGCCCTGTTGGTTTGTATCAGAGAGCAGAGCAACACTCATATATGTAGAGCTGTGCAGTGAAGAATCGATTGGCATGATGACAAAAACTAGGAAAACAGGGCTCAGGGTGAAAATGCCCGGAATAATCCTTTAATGGCTAAGTTGACCAATGGGCCCTTAACATACAGGGTCCCACTGTCCCCTATCCCGGCCCATAGGGTGATGTCATACCAGGCTGCGTGTTGGCGACTCTGACACACTGCCGAAACTGGAGCGGCTCATCTGTGCCAAGGACGTCCCGTAGCGCAAGGCGGCATACACGGGGTCTACGCGCACCCGCCCGGCCTCTGAAACCACACGGATACACACGAGACATACATGCACGCAGAGACACACACACTTACATTGAGTACATGTAACATACACATACATATGCACAGGAGACATACACCCACACACTTTTACAAGTAACACTACCATCAGACATTGAGATGACACTGTGCATCATGACTATTGTGCTGCTGCCATTCTGGAGGAACCAGCGGGTCTAAATATAACCGTAGTAGCAGTCAGTCCTGGACCGAAGTGACCCACTTAGAACCGGAGAGGACAGCAGCCAAAGCTGAGGTGATATCGAGAGATTCCAATACATCTCTACGTTTTATTTCTCTATATATTTTTTATTTCTTGGCCTGAAGTACCTTGCATTTTTAATAGCGGTAATACATTTGGGGCTGTAGTTGAGTGGAGGGAAGGGGATGAAGAGTGACTACGCGATGAGATTCAAAATATGGAAATCCTCAAAAAGCCTCCATCGTGACATTTCATGTTCTCTGCAGCGCTGCAATATGTTGCCAAGCTACCTGGGTATTTCTGGAGTTAGGAATCGGGTTTTCTGCAACCTCTCCATTTGCCTGTTTCCATCCAGCTTAACGCTAGCTGAAGGGAGGCCAGGCAGATTTTTTTCTGTAGGGCCAGATGTGCTGTGTGTGTGTGTGTCTGTGCAGGCTGAAGTCATTGGCAGGTTCGTGTAAAAACCAGCGCTCCGTGTTCTCGTCGGACAGAATGAAAATTTAAACAAGCAACAGTGAAAGTAGAAATTCTGCATGAGGAATTTCCAAAGCATGGCCGGCCAAACTGGTTGGATGTGATAAAGGTCATTTGTGCTCACTGTGGTCCAGACTCAAAGTAAGTGTAGCAGTCTGAATTCACGTTCACAAGACGTTTCTGCAAAGAAGAATTAACTGCTGAGAGGAAGAATAAACAGTGGAAACCAGTGCCCTGAGATCCTTCTCTTCCTCTTTACCCTTAAAATAATATTTTTTTGCAACATGTGCCTTCATATCTACCTTCGTCAAACTCAACCCCCCGTCAGTTGAGTTGTTTTGCACCAAACCATGAGCCAAACTGTTTTTAACAACCACAGTCTAACCCATGACTAATATCGTAGCCCTAACATCGTCCACAGTGGATTTACTTGTCTGAGCTGAAGTCATTGGTCCTTCTAGCCTTAACAGAACAGAAATGAAACCCTGCTTTACCCGCCGCTGTTGCTCTTGCCCAAAATGAATCAACATTAAGCCTTGTTTACTGCTTAAAAAAACATCAATGCAATTTGCAGTGAGTGAGATTTGAAGAGGCGTTGGAAGGCTGCAAGCAGTAATGTGCGAACTACTTTCATGCAGCTCACTGCTTGGCCAGAGGCGCTGTGGGGTTTACAGGGGTCTTAAATGGGTCATGAAATTTGTGCATGTATTTGTGCGCACATACAATATTTTATGAAGCCTTTGCCCACATAATTATGAGGACACATTGCAATGTGTTTTTTCTGTGTCTGTGTGTGTGTGTGTGTATGACAGGTTACAGTCTCAGCTGGCCCTGGCAGAGGCCCCATGGAGCTAGGATGAGGGTGGTGATGCGTAGGTTACTTAACGGTTAACAAATTGACAGTTAGATGCGATTGCCCATATTCAATGAGACATATAGTATGTGAGGTGTAGAACAAGATGTTACACACACACCTGTTTATTCAAAGATATAGCAGTGCAATCTCCCCTTCAGAGAAAATGGCTTAATACATACAGTAGAAAGGAAGAACAAATTCAGCTATTCTTAGAGACTGATACCAACACGTTTGGGCAGAAAGCCAGGATTATATGACAAAAAGACAATGGATCAGAGAATCAAGAAGAAACAGAATTTGAATGGTGTCTTGCTTACATAATTCAATGTATTTCTGGTTGAAACGGGATGTTGGGGGGGGGGGGGGACATGGGAAGAGTTCATGCACCTTGGGTGTAGGGCGAGGCAGCAACAGTTTTGCTTTTCTTGTTAATACATACAGTGCACACACACACACACACACACACACACACACACACATACACATAGTACACAGAGGAAAAATAAAAAACACTATACAAGAGCAACATCACAAAAACAAAACCAATGCATGCATGGACACACACACTCTACTAGGTAGGTATGCTCACCTTGGCTTGGTTGGACTTCCTTGACGACAGCCAATTGGTCGTTGACGAGCATCGGCGAGCTGAAGTTCCGCTTGAACGCCCCAGACTAATGGAGGAGAGGTGAAACCATGATGATTTGCTGTTCCCATTACTTCCTGTATATGGACTGAGCTGGTGGGAAACCGGCTCAGTGTAGCTATTTTAGGGCATTAATGGAGTCATTTTAAAATGACTGAATTGGAAACACAGTGAGACAGGCAGACAGACAGGCAGACAGTCGTACACATAGCGAGAAGTCACTAAATGAAGCTGGCAAACATCACTGTTGTCTCGCTCATTGTGAACCATTAATTCACCCTGAGAACCTGCTGGGGTCCCAACAGATTGTTCATTACCGCTGACCGCTCACTTGTGTGTGTGTGTGTGTGTGTGTGTGTGTGTGTGTGTGTGTGTGTGTGTGTGTGCGTGCGTGCGTGCGTGCGTGCCCACACTTTTGCAATTTCACACTGAATTAAGCACAGTAACTGTTTCAGCTGACATATCGATTCGTCTTTGCCCTGACTTGCAGATGAGTTACTTGCTTTGTCATAATATGGCGAAGAGCGTAACACATGGTGGATCAGCGTTTCCTTTGTTCCCATAAAGATGCCCGGGCTCAGCACTGGTAATCCTTCTCTCTTTGCTCTGATCCACAATCCCTTCCTGTCCCTCTCTGTTTGTGCTCCTCCTTCAAATTGGACTGAACCTTTTGAACTCACTGTTCTTAAAAATGTCCCAAGTGGCTTTCAGGAGTCTCTCGCCTCTGGCTGCATGCTAATGTCCTCTGCCCTCGGCCAGAAGATAAACATGAAGATCAAGCTGGGTGCATATTCAGTGTTTCATCCTGGTCCCAAAGGGAAGGCCATGTCCACCGGTTAATGGCTCTGTTTCAGCCACGTCAGCGCTTTCTCTTCATATGCACTGACTGAAAACGACATCCTGCCCTTTACCATATGTGTTAGCATTTTTACTTTAATGACACACAGAAATACTGACTCAGCCCTCAGGTCACGAGTGCAAGAGGTCCAAGTGTGTGTATATGTGCAGATGCATAGGTGTGTGATGTAGTGTTTAAGGAATAATCCACATTATTTTCATATAAATAAATGTCTGTTTTTCTACTCTCTATCACTGATTTGATATAACACAATAATGATTCAACCTTTACCCAGCTCATGAAAGCTTTTACATTTGCTTTTCTAAACACCCGGTGTCAGGTAGGTCTTTTCAAGGGAAAATCCTCTGGCGTAGAGGAAGTGATGGGTTTTGCGTTTCCAGCAACAACGGTTTGCTTGGAATAGACAGAAAACAGACAAAGAAAAGAGCGCCACCTACAGAAACAGAAAGTCCAAAGGAAAAAGACGTCACAGTACTGGCCACACTTTTCGATTGGGAAGTGCGGTGCAGAAACAAGAGTAAACTGGGTAAACTAAGAGCTCCAGTCTGTGGAGAATCAATATCACTATAAATTACTATACATTTATCTCATAAGGTTTTGTATCAGACTGCAACTCTATTCTGCAAATAAAAACGTGGCGTTTAGGTGGGTTTGCCTGGGTGTGAGTGCACAAACAAATGACGGCTATGACGCACCTTCCCCAGACACAGCTGCTGCGATAGTTCTGATGTACACCACAGGTGAGCAGCCATCTTACAGGTTTTACACCGAAGAGCTTGTTTGGAGTTACCTGCAGAGAGAGGGACAGAGAGCGGAGGATGAGAGAGGAGGCAGCGCTAACAAGGAAGACACAACGGGCAGGAAGTGCTAATAAAGAGTGGCCTCAGATCATATAAGCAGGCTTGTCTCTGCGCAGGTAGAGAGTTTAATCAAGCGCCGTCCCAGTTTTATTAAGATGGCGCCGCTAGCGGAGCGCACACCGACGGCTTGATAATCATCCTCTTCCAAAACAACGTGGAGAGATTGGGAACCAGCTGGAGTGTTTTCAATCCTAATCGATTTGGCTTTGGGTCATCCAATTTTCATCTCTCTTACCGAGTGTCTCAGTGATAAAAAAAACCCAACAACAACTCACTGAGTGTTGAGAAGTTTTCTGCTTATTCTTTAAAGCCCTAGGAAACTTGGCTTGAAATAGTAAAAATGAATATATGATATCAAAGTTTAGTGTCTAATTAAGCATCCACAAAAATCTGAGTGAAAATAAACTTTCAGAAATATTAGAAAACCTAGTTCAAATGAGTGGGGGGTTCAGAACAGTGGGGTTGAATTGGGCGTGGTATTTTCTGAGATTTATGACACAGAGAATTCATTCATCCAATCATTAAAAAATGCACGTCAGTTGTCCCGCCCCCAACAGGTGCAACAGCTTGACAGTTTGACATGGGCGGAGCTATCAATCGTGTCAGGATGTCAATCAAATCCTGATCTGACGCCTACACAGTCCTGAGAAATGGTCTAAACAGCTAAATGAGCTGTTTTTGAACTAGGTTTCCTAATATTTCTGAAAGTTTATTTTCACTCAGATTTTTGTGGATGCTTAATTAGACACTAAACTTTGATATCATATATTAATTTTTACTATTTCAAGCCAAGTTTCCTGGGGCTTTAAGTGATGGGAATTCCACTGCTGAGTATAAAATAAGTCCCTTTTTATCCAAGAAAAAAAAAGATATATTTCTGGTTTTATTGTTAACATCTCCCACACATTGTTGATGGGGATGATCTCCACTGGGCTGTGACAGAGCCATGCCAATATCCAAACAACAAACAAACAATGGAAATACTGCTTTTACGTTGTACTTCACCAGCTGAACAAGGAAGGCTGTGGTCAGACTGGGCACGGGGACTGGGAATGAAGTATGTCTGGAATATGCTGGTGCGTTACAGAAATAAAACTCTGATGTATGCAAAATAAAGCCCTGGAGCACAAACTGAGGATGGAGGATGGAGTCTGTAATCAATCATAGTGACAGGAAGTGGATTTAGCAGAGAGGAAGTGGGTAGTATGGGACTGTTACCTCCACGTGAGCAGCACCTCAAATCAAGGCCAAAGGCGTTCACACACCTGCTCCACAGCGCCTTCTGTTCGTACAGCTATTGAAATGTAACTTTACCTGTGTGAGGGTGCAAATATCTTAACAATATTGAGTTTTAGAGTGCAAAATTCTGCCAGTGGGATCAGATGATTTCCCTTGTTTCAATAACAATACCGTGGAGTGAGGCAGATCATTCCAGCATCAGGATGTCATTTGATTTGAGAACATTTTTGAAACCAGTGAAAATATCTCATTCCACTGGCAGATTTTTGCAGTGCTGATTGGCTGCAGCTCTGGTCCACACTTCACCGCTACAGCAGGTATTACAGAGTCGGATTTCAAAATGGACTTCATGATTGTCATTTTTCTCTGCCAGCACTCTAGGGAGGCAATAAGATTCATCTATATCCTATCTGTCTGTGCTTTGTTACACTCGCTTTTAACATTCAATTCTAGACTAAATGACTCGGTAAGACGGCTAGGGGAGACCGGGGCACTGTGGGACAGACTGAAAATAGTACGTCTCCATTGGTGAAACATGCTGATAAGGTGGTCCTAGCTTAGAGTTCATGGCACCACACAGCAAGTTTCACCAATGGAAACATACTATTTTCAGTCTGTCCCGAAGTGCCCCTGTCCCACATTGCCCCGGTCTCCCCTATATGCAGCCAGCTGCTGTAGTGATGTAGACTATAGGTAAAGGCTTGTCACTTCATAGCCTGTTTAATGGTCTTCAGGATAATAGGTGGTGCTTTCTCCATAACAGTCTGTTTACCATCTGCGCTAGATGAAAAGCTGAGTTAACAAAGATAGAGAGGCCAGAAACACTGTGAAGGCTGCAGGCTGAGCCAAAGAGCGTCCCAGGGGTAGATTCAACACCTTACCCACTATCATGTGCTTGCAGTGCTGGCAGTTGGTGGGCTTGCGAAAAACATGTTCCTGGAAACAGTGGGTTATCTGAGGCCTGGGAGGCTTGGTGGGCAGCGACGGGGAAGCGCTGAGAGAAGGGGAGTGGGAGCAGACGGAGGGGTTCGGGCTGAGCGACGGCGAAATGGACGGTGAGCAGTCGCCGACGAGGGGGGAGCCGGGCAGCAGCGGCGGAGACGGAGGCGACGGGTCGGTGATGAAATCCGGGGGCAGGCGAGCGTCGCTGTAGGACCTCTGGAAGAAGTTCTCCATGCTCTTACTGCGCATGATGGTCTTGAAAGACAGCGAGCGTTTCAGTCTCTGGAGCTACGCAAACACACACACACACACACACACACACACACACACACACACACACACACACACAGAAAGAAGGAGGGAGAAATATACTAAGAATAAACAATCGACAAAGCAAGAACACTGTGAGGCGTTTGGGAACAATAACAATTGTCCAATACACCCTCAGGAAATCACAGGCAATATACCAGCATCCATAAACGCCACACTTTGTTCCAATCTGTACACTGTAGGGAAAGAGGATGACTCATGAAATATAATAACGTCTCATAAGAAAACAACACAATAAAAGCACAACTACCTGTTCCCTCTGGTGAGAACAAGAGCTTTGTTTTGCACAATCACACTCTCGCCTGTGAGTTCGACCCGTGGTTAAACAAGATAAGCCTTTTTCTTTGAAAGCACCCACAGTTATACATTGAGGACCAGTGTGTGCAATTGTGCATTTCCTTGGTGTCCGTGGCGGAGGGCGAAGAAACAAGACAGATGAAACCCTTATCATGTATCAACAGCCTATCCTTGGGGCTCCTAATCTGATGAAGCCTGCTCATGGGCTCGATTGATCCTGCCGAAGGGGCCCACTATACACACAGGGCCTATGGATCACTGTCACTGGCTGAGCCGTTCCTATGGCCTTTGTGACGTGACATGCATGGACAAAGGCAGGCGCACACACACACACACAACATAGGGCATACAACAACCTCAAATGACATGTTACTGCAAGGAGAGGGGGGGGTATTTGTTACTCTGACATGCAGTGACGGGGGGGGGGGGGCAGTGGATCCGGGGAGGGTGTGGCTCTTCCACCGGGGGAAGAATGGATCAACATAGACAGACAGATAATCAGTAGGCTGCAGACACTTCAACGTGCACACACCCTGTCTGTCTGTGCACGTTCGGCTCAGCTCCAAACATAATCACTTTACAGGGATGTGCTGTTTACAGCTCTGTGTCTCTGGGAATAAGAGATGAAAACAGTTTGTCTATCAGAGTGTGTGTGTGTGTAGGTGTGTTTGTGAGTGAAGGACAGACAGATATGGAGGTGGAGCAAGAAATAGTGAGAGTAAAAGCCTAAGTGAGTGTGTGCTTGCATATACATGATGTACTACACATTCCTTCCACGCATCTCATGCTGTTGACTACACCGGTGGAGACAGCTTACGCTTTTGAAATGTTGGTTTTAGCCGACGGTGTGTCTAACTGAAATACATTGTTTTTGCACTGGAGCTACGGTGTGTGTGTGTGTGCATGGCCACCGCCGACGATGCAAAATATGCTTCGGCACGCGTGTCTTCTGTTCTGGAGCATCACAGGTTTGCGCTGAGCTCTCTCAAGTCAGAGGAAATGAGTGTTGGCGTAGCAGCTTGAGTCGTGCTGGAGCACATGTCTCAATTACAGCTAATCCAATCAGCTGTCTGCGCGTGAGCTTGAAAAGAACTCACGTTAGCGTCCGTTTTAGCTGAGTGGGGCGCAACCTGACATTTGATTCAGATCATCAGTACATAACATATGAGATCATATGTAGCATCTCATTCCAACTGCTGTTGTGGGGAAGGCGGAGGCTTCAGGGGACACGTGAACAGAATAAAACGGGCAAGCATGAAAGAAAACTAAACTCACACACACTCGCGCGGACGTGTGCGTCATGGCTGTTCACTTCCCTATACTTATTCATGGGCTGCTCGCAGTACAGCGAATGTGAAAAACCTGCGGTGCGCTGGGGAACAGTTGACGCACAATGACACACAGCATCAATCTGCTGAGTTTCAAATCTGTTGCAACAGATGCCTTGCAGCCTTTGAGGTGTTGAAAGTCTCCCCCCTGCTTCCCCCCAAAACGATTTGACATTAGTTTTGCATTCTAGTGTTTCTGTCTCAACAATTTATTCATGTGACTCACAAATGACTCACTATACTATGGATTTGTCAATATCTTCCCAGCAACACCAATCGCGCTGCTGCAGGCCAAGAGGTTGACCAGCTGTCTCAGTGGACCCATAAGAGCCCATATTTCTCATCACCTCCTCGATCCGTACGCCAACCCCCCACACATTCTGACATGTACATAAATGTCGAAATCAACTACTACATTGAGGGACAACAGGCTATGGCTGGGCCGTAATTCAGTGAAGCGGCTTTTATTGCACTTGAAGATGTGACTCTTCCTTTCTCCATCAGACTTCATTGAGGCCAGGGTCAAGCCAGAGATGTCTGGGATCTTCCAGCCTGCCCACAGGTCAAGACTCAACAAAGGCTGAGAATGCAATGGCTGCAGCTATAATGATGAGTTACTGTATACTGAGGAATTCACCCAATACAGATCATTTCAAAAGGGACTAGCGGATTCACTAATTCCAGGTATATCTTCTTTGTAGGGGCCGTAGGAAGAATGGCAGGGTCCAACAGTGATGACACAGTTTCCCTTCATATCTTTGCTGTACAGCGTGCATTGCTTTCGGCAGTTGATGTAAAAACTGAAATAGGGAAAGAGGAAATAACTGCAAGTGAAGGCAGGCCAAAGGAGATAAGCTTTATATGATTTATTGTGAAAGGTCCAAAAAACCAAAGACGTGAGGAAAAAAATAATGGGGATGGACTGAAAAAAAATCACCAGCAGCTCTCTAGTTTCATCTCCCAACATTTCCCTGCTTGACTAAAGTTACACATTATACACGGCAGACAGCAAGAGTCCCACTTTGAATGTGAGATAAGAGATGCATTATCACACTCAGCTGCCACTGCTCTGTCCCTGGTACACATGCATGTGCACACACCACACACACACACCATTCCCTCTCTCTCTACTATATTTGACCAATGGAAAAGAAGCTCTTTGTAACATCGCAAGCATCTAATCCTCCCCCGTCACAGTGCCCCCCCTTCATCATCACCCACATTCACCTAACCCATCAGCTTCGCCCTAGCAACTCATCATCCACCCACTGTCCACGCACAAGACGACCCCCCCAGCAGAACACAAAGCCTGTCAATCTCAGACGGTATGCTATTTCTGAATGAGCATTAGGGCTGACAAGCATCTGCCTCAAAGATATTTTTCTTCCCCCTTGACAGCGACGCACAATAAAGGCATAGATAGAGCCAACGTGCGGAGCTTAGCTTTCTTCAAGGCGACCCATATTGCGTCCAGTATTTCAACAGCTCACGCAGTGTCACATCAGATAACGTCACAGCAGTGAAGGTGTTACATTAATTAATAAAGACCTTATTCCAGCCTCTCTCTTTGACTAACTCCCCCGCTCAGTCAACTGTGTGTAACCCCACTATATCTGAGGAGAAAAGAGGAGTGGACTCAAAGAAGCTTCCATTAAAGCCATTAGCAATGAGAACCTATAGACGGTGCTCCATGCTAACTCTCCTTTTAGTAATAAAATGTTCTTAGTGTTTTTTATGATATGGCCTGTAGATTCATACATTTTAAAACTGAAATATCATCAATTGAATATAGCTGATGTAGCCATGCTTACTGTTTTTTGTGACTATTTCTGGCTTCACAGTGATTTTTAATTTTTTAGCTGCACAGTCTCCCATCACCAACCACCTTCACTTCCCAGTAGTCCCTGGTAGGTCAAAATAGTATGTTCTTTTTTAATCATATTTCATTTAATCATTTAAAATGACTCAGCATTTAGCTACAGAGCTTCTACAAGTTCTCATTTTGTCACTTTTGAGGTAATGCTAGTCGCCCACTACCACTCAACATAGTGTGTGCTAACCTGTTAGCGTGGAGCACTGGAACAAACGATCTTTCTTTAAATAGACGCTTTAATGGAAAAATCTTTGTTGACCACACGCACAAGTCCACTTCACTTGACTGTTTTCTCATCAGACAGAAAACTTGAAGTATACCTTTGAGGCTCCCTGCAGCTCTCTTATGGGTTTAATGTGCTCAAAGATCCACCTGTGTGCTCGGTTTCAAGAACAGTACAAGAGGTACCTGAAGCATCAACAGGCCGGGGAGATAACGCAGCTCTGAGCAGCTGATGGCAGCTGCACAAGCATCTCATCTGCTCCTTCACACACACACTTCTGCCAGCCTTGGCAATGGACCACGGTACACCGGTGGGTGCCAGGGAGAGACTTACTTCCTTACTGCCTTCCCACTTTATCCTCTGGCACCATCTCCCTCTATTTTTTATTTCAAGTCCTGATATCCATTTATGTGGGAGACTTGCCACAGGCTGATTTCAGGGAGCATCTGTTATCACAGCGATTTACTCTCTTCCTCTCCCTGTCATCCTTATCTAATCTGAAAGAAAAACCATCTTAATGCCACATAGTGTAGTGTTTCATCTCTCTACGTCTTATTAGACCCTCTCAAAAATTAGATGGATAGAACTGGGGCAGGGTGTTGCTGTGAATAAGATTGTGTATTTGAGGAAGCCTTGCTCCTGCAACCAGAGGTCTCTTGTCCTCCTGGGTGCAAACCTCGGTGTGCAGGTCGACGACGAGCTGACATTTATTGCGATGTCCTCCTTCTTTAATAGACTCGTATGGGTGCGGATTAGAATTGAATGCCCCTTTGGTGGCAGTGAGTTATTGAATCCCAGGCATTTAAAGTGAGCTCAAATGATGTGACAATTAACCTATCACCTTATTACACAACGTCTCAGAGCCAAGCGAGGGGTTGAGGGTTTAAGGTTAGAGTCAGGTTAATTTGACATAGAGCCTTGGAATCCAAGCAACACAAGCTCAATCTATTTGGAGAAATTGAACGGCAAGGCCGGCGAGTGCGTGGCGTGGTAATAGTGATGTTGTGGTAGAGTCGTGGCAGAGGGTACATCGTGTGAATACCAATCATTGCTGCCTGGCGCAGACTCTCTCTCGATTTCCCTTCCCAGCGTCTGGTGAGGCATGGTCTCGCCGAGTGAGACAACAAAAGTGGACAATGCTCTGATGATGATAAAATGGCATACGATGATGCAGACCTTTTCATATTTCTCACTCAGGGCATCAAGTACTTAGATGAAATCGCTGAGGCGATCAAGTAGGTGGCTCTGGAGAAGCATCACTTTGTTTTGAACCGTTCCACAGTATATACAGTGTGTGTGTGTGTGTGTGTGTGTGTGTGTGTGTGTGTGTTTATGTGTAGGTGGAGAGGAGGAGCATTAGGCTGAGTCAAAACGCTATGTCAAGGGAAGCTGTGTCAAGTGTCTAGGCCTAATGAATCAAGTGTTTTAAAAGCATTCCATTAAAACCTTTCACAGCCACTGTGCTTTCAGGCCAGCTCTTGAAATCTCTCTTCATACAGTAAGTTAAATGGAATCATAAGGACACATCATGAGGACACGTGAGTCTGAGTCAGGGCTAGGGAGTACAGTTCATCATCTTCTTCTGTATATTAAGGTCAAACTGTGTGAATACAAAAATCACAACCCTTTAGCTCTCTGCTTATTGGAGTAGAATTACCCTGCTAGCAGGGTAGAAGACACAGTGTGTGTAAGCATGAGCAGTTATGTAGTAAAAATGGTGAACTGTGAACTAGTTAGTAATCACCATAACAATTGCCAACATTTACAAAAAAAACACATTCATTTCATAATAGCATTTATTTATGTATGACCCTTCTTTCATAAAACTTACATCCAACTGATGCTATTTATTATACTGCATATTATGAATTTATATGGGAAAGATGAATTGGCACTACTTGACAAATAAAAAAGACTGAATATTTTGGTGGGTTTAGAGAGAGCGCGAGAGAGAGAGAGAGAGACAAAGAGAGAGAGAGCGAATGAGAGAGAGAGAGAGAGAGAAAGTGACATCAGATCTGACGTAAAGCTTACATCTAGTGACACGCCCATGTTAAATACACCTGCAATCATGACGTATTGACAAGAACATAAAGTCAGTGGGTGAAGACTGAGAGTAGAAACATAGATAAGCACAAATGGATGAAGGAAATCTATCCCCTTACTCCACCTGGCTTTCTGCTTTCGAGGAGTGGAGGGAACTGATTTCTGTGAAGTTGTAAGTCTCGGTTGACAATTGCCCTATTCTTTAGAGGTGTGTGCATCGACCACTTCATGGAAGCAGCAAAACTGTGGGTACTTGCCTTAGATGACACCGGTGCATGGATGGACATGGTGCTTGGAGAGCGCTGGAGCTGCGGGTCGCTCTCCATCTCATTGTTCTCAGTCATCATCGGTACCGTGACAGAAAGTCGGTAGCGCACAGCAAAATAAAAAACTTTTAACTCCCCAAAGTGCGACCTGCCGTTAGAGGATGTCCGGCTCTAGCCACGTACAAGCTGGACAAAGCGCGACGGGTCCACATCACAGGGATTTGTGCGCGCGGCGAGGTGAACGCCTGATGGCCAATTTGCTCTCCACGCACAAACTAGAGAGGTTGATTATCCCGATAAGTACACACAGACCGCAGGCCTGTATCTCGCTAAATTCGTGTAAGGACAGGCATCCGGGGGAAAAGGTTTAATCTGTGTACTTTCATTAATCAAGCGGATAGTCCCTTGGTGCGCATCGGAAAGCCCCGGTGCGGCACGATCCCGTCCTCCAGTTGCCAAATATGCTTGAACCAGCAGCAGCCACACCGATGTGAAAATATCAGTTTAATGTTCCCAAATCCAAAGAACATCCAGATTCTGCCATAGGAGGTCACTGGCCATGTGTACATCCAGTGCGCACTGTGCTTTCCACTACTGCACACGTTTTAATTTAAGCGCAAACTGAGGCACGCCTTCCCGTGCGTCCGAGGCGCACGATTGGGGCAATTTTTACAACTGCTTCAACATTCATTTAGACTAAATTCAGGATGCGCGGCCGCGGGCGGGGGCTTGTGATGAGCCTAAATATAGAATAGTTCTCTGATGATCACAGCTTGAAAGCAGATTTTGCCTTTGAGGTCCACGGATGTAGTAGACTATGTTCCCTCCTCCATTGTCCCGCTCGGGTCGTGTTTTTGTGTGTGCAACCTGCACCTGTTTAATGGTAGTGGGTGTACTGTCCCATTTGAAATCCATCACAAACCCGTATGAAAAAGAACTACAATTATATAACTGCAATTATATATTCCTATAGTAATATTCCTACTATAGGAGATGTAAAAATATCACGAAGTGCAATAAGGTCACTATAGAGTCACTATAGAGTACCACAGACACACTAAGTCCCTATTGGACTATTATAGGAATATTATAGTAATACCATAGGAGATATTAAAAAAATATCACAAAGCCGTACGATTACTATCAACTCACTATACACACACTATAACTCCCCATAGGAATATTATAGTGATACCATAGGACATATGAAAAATATCAGAGTACAATAAAGTCACTATAAGCTCACTAATGAGTACCACAGACACACTGTAAGTCCTTAGAGAAACATTAGAGGAATTTAGGTAGGAATAGAGGTTAGTGATTTAGGGAATGACAATACCTGGTGGGTGGGGAAAGTAATTACAACTTTCTGTCTCTTTGTAACCTATTTGAAGTTTTGATTCAGAGCAGTCATCCTTTCCTTAGCAGGAAAATGACCCATATGGGAGAAGCTGGACTACTTTCAGCTTGTCTGAGGGTGGGAAAAAGAAGAGCATTGCTATCTTTTCCCAGAGTTTTATCTCCATACATATTGTATCCTGTTTAGCTAAAGTTATTTACAGGAATCCATGTCTGTGTCACTGAACCATCAGTGTAGTGGATCTAATTGTCATTTTCCACCTGCCCTCTAAAGCACAGAATACAGAAGCCAAAGCCAAGGCTGCCTTGACTGGTGACTGCCCCGCCTCTTGGTTTTAACCAGGTAGGTGTTTTTTTTTTTTTTTTACAATTGCAATAAGGCCAGAGGTGTGGTACCTCTGATTGCAAATGCAAGCTCATTTCCCACCTAGGCTTTACCAACCACCTTTGTGTGGATTTCTATTGATTGCTCCCAGCTTTAGAAACCCACGTTGCACTTTAGATGAAAGGGCAAGGAGCAATGGACACAGCCAGTGATTTCAGTAATAACCAGACGAAGGTGAAGGAATGGGAGACATAGGGTGATAAGTGGCAGTTTTGAGTGTGTTTCATGCTAATACTACACCCATCACCCATTCAGGGCGGCTAGAGTTTCCCCCCAGGGAATAGTGCTGAATGTGATTAAGATATTTTTCTATCTGCACTGCATTATGTCACCTAAGCCCTACATCAAAGTGTGTTCTCTGCTGTCAAGGTCTTTGGGTGGGGGGGTGGTATTAGAGAAAAGAGACAGAGAGAAGAGAGAGGGAGAGTGCCTCTGTTATCACATTCATATTAATTATCCCTTCATTCCTCCAGTCACTCAGCAATGCCAGAGCACAGCAGATAAAGAGTGACTGCTGACAGGAACTGTCTCCAAAAAACAAATCAAAAGTATTCCAGGGTGGATAGCAATCGTTTTGCTGCCAAAAATAAACACAAACATTGTCTGGAGGTGATGTGTGGTGCTAAGTATGGCGGCAATGAGCTCTGATCTGCTCCATCTGTGTTCAAACTTGGGAAACAGTTGAGAGAATTGCCCAAGGAGGGAAAACACACACATGCATTTACTATTCACCGCATCTGAAAACTCCCCACTCTGCCACCCACTTTCCATCCTCCATCAGATACCCCGAGTGTCTGTGTAAGACGGCTAAAAATACACATTAAAACATGAGCAAAAGACAACAACAAACTGTGTGATTTGGAGAAAGGAAAACAATAGCCGGGTGCAGGGGACGATAGGACAAACAAAAATGTCTCCCATGCGTCCGGGGAGCCGAGCTGGTCGTCATGGTGCCAATGACAGGACCAGACCTGCTGCTCCTCCCGCTGGGATAAAGTGATGCTGGCCGTTCATCTGTACTTCCACCTCAGACACACACACAAATACAGAGGCTCTCAAACTTTTTCATATCAAGGGCCCCCGGAGTGATACTCTTTAGACCACAGACCCCCCCCCCCCCATCTAAGAAGATTGTTGTTTGTTTCTACTGTGGGTGGGAACAGTGATAGTGCAATACATCCTGAATCCTGCAATCACTTGAAAACAGACGTCAAACGTGATGTGCTGGACGAATCATTACAAGTGGACTGTTGCTGCCATCTAGTGCTGCAATAAGGTTCTCTCCTGCTGAGAAAACACCAAGTTCAACACATTGCAGACGACATCAGAGCAGAAAGAGACAAGTCTTAATAATATAGGTATATATTTATTCATACGTACATATTCATTTATATCGGTTAATTGTAAAAAAAAAAAAAAAAAAAAAAAAGAAAAGAAAAAAGGAAAAGATTTACAGTAATTATATGAACTACAGTCATTGTCAAAATTGTATTTGTAATTTCTCAGGTGTCAATCTACCATGAACACGCTGTAGATTCACCTCTTGCCCTCTGCCCTAATCCTCAGCCTTACTCCAGTGTTTGGGACCAAATGTGCATGAAACGAACTGATCCAGAGCATCTTACAGCTGGATACGGTTATGCACTGCGGGACCAAAAAAAAACAAAAAAAACAACCTGGTGTATTGTTGTGCAGGCTCCGTAGTGTACGGTCAGTAAAAAATGGATGAGATTACTGTTCAGTGTTTGGAAAGCCCATAAAAGCTTCAGATGCTGTTTGAGTACGATTAGTCGTGTGTTTGAATCCATTCTCAGTTTTTTGACTATTTCCGAGTGCAAATTGCCAAAAAGCAGGTTATAACTAAGCCATGTACTGTTTGATTAGAAGCGTGTGTTGTTAGCAGCACTGATGACTCAGCACGTGCCACTTACAGTATGTGAAGAGGGCAAGCAGGTGTTACATCCAGGCTCATACACTAACTCCTACGACTTTTCCTTTTTCCCCTCTATTTAATTCTCTAACCCCAGAGCAGTTTCTAACCCATGGGGGGTGAGTACATTACACATCTCCGCCATTTAGGCTCTTGGTTGTTCCCTAATCCCACATAAACCCCCGTTCAAACAAAACAGATCAGACTGGATTACGCCGAATTCATCTTGGCTTGCATTATCCTGCCTGCCCTAGCTGTCAAATCACAAACGGAATAGAATCATCATTCAGCGTTTCGCCTGTTGGCTTGCATCTTAAAAAACAGAGGAGAGGAAGGGGAACGGGGGACGTCTGAGAGTTAGAAACATTCCACACTGGGCATACCAATTCATGTTTTGTCCGATGCAACGGGCGGGGTGCGTTACGGTGGGGGGGGGGGTCGTCTGGAAAAGCAAGGCATAATAAGTTAAAAGGAAAAAGCACACGAGGGGAGGAATCTGATTCTGCTATGTCGGCACACCGCGCGTGCCCCTGAACGTCCATCCGAGGACAACTCCTTGATGGAAACACAATCAACATCATACATACATACAAGCCATCACGACCTCCTCCTCCTCAACTCACATCAAAAATAAATCCAACTCACATTTAGCGTTTATTGCAATTGCACTGACTCCAAACCCTTCCCCTGCAAGGCTACACTCTGGACATTTAGTAACGATAACTCTTAAGAAACACAAACTCAATCAGACCAAAACGGAGGACTGGAGGAGGGCTCAAACTCAACCGGGAGACACTGAACTCATGACTTCAAATACAGAACAGGCCCACTCCAAACCACGCCAAAATGGAAATGCAAAAAAAAAAAGAAATTGAGGGTAGAGATCTACAGGAAACCACGTTGAACAGAAAAAAAAATTGCAAAAAGACACAATCATAAAATCAACAACAGACAAGAACAGGAGAGACACAGAATAAAGCAGGTGCGAGTGCAGGAGAAGATCATCCATAAGAAAAGGCTTCAATACTTCATAGGGAGGGGGCTGAAGTCCGTAGCCCTCCGTTGCGACAAAATCATCCCCACATATCTGTCAGCAGGCCAGAATTGTGCGCTTGCTTCAGCTCAAAATTCAGTCAACATCCTCTTGTAGAGACAACCACCTGTCTGATCCAGTCACAGGTGGCAGGAGCTGACCCCCACTGTCACCCTGTCCCCTGCAAGGCCTCATGGGGAGCTGAGGGGGGACGCCAACACCACCGAGCGTCTTCCGCTCAGACTCAACCGTTGCGCGTGGTCCACCGGTTCCTCGTAATCAGAACCGCCGCCGATGCAAAAAAAACAAGTGCAACTAAATGAAACCAAACGAACTGAAAATAGAGATATTTTGATTGTTTTCAGTTGGCTTTTTCTTTCCATTGTCCTGGTCTGACAGCACAAACTCATGTAACGACGTCCGATTTTTTTAAACTTTTCTTCTGCCAAATAGTGTCTTTATTTTTCCCCACCCGGCCAGCTTCAGTCCTTCGGTCCAAATCCCGATCTGCTACTGGTGTTTCCGCGGTTGAACGAACTCTCGAAAAGCTCCGGCATGTTTGTTCTCAAGCAACATACAGTGGTTCACCGTAGTTCCCACTGCGAGGCCCCATCGACGATAATCTCTCCCCCGTCTCACACCATCCTCTGTGGTGGTGTCGTGTAGCTGGCTCCGGCGCTTGGACTCCCACGGTCCTTACATATTTACAATTAGATTTAAAAAACTAGAGTTGTTACATGCAACATTTGGCATCTCCTCGAGTTCCCCACTTGTAAGTCTTAATTGGTGTCCATTTTAGAAAAATATTAAACTTTGTCTTTTTTTTCTTTTTCTTTAAGTACAATGAAGCTTCTGATTGTAACAGAGAGAGAGAGGGGGGGGTGGGGGTGTAGGTGGTAGCGTGCTCAGTGTGTGCATGTGTGTTTGTGAGTGTAGTCAGTCTTTTAATGGTGTCTCATCATTGCTATTGATGTAAGTGCAACGTTTTTAAAAATCACAGCAGTCCTACGTTATCAACACTATATGCATGTGTGTCTGCGTGCGTGTGTGTGTGTGTGGCGAGGGTAGGCAGTTCATGGCTGTGACTCTGGCCTTTGTTGTCAAAAAAGTACATCTACTCGGAGAGGGCTGTCTGCAGAATAAAGCTAACGCAGGTCTTGCAAAGGGGCAGCTAGAAACCAAGTGCAGTTCTGTCTGGAGGTAGCTCAGTAAGTGACCTTCAACGCTGAGGGGAGGGGCGGGCGGGGGCGGGGGGTCTGTCAACCTAGTCACTATTCTGTGTAGAGGCTGCCACTATAATCTGGTTCCTAGTACTGAGCCAAGTGTCTGGTTGGGCATGAACACCCTCAGATGGTATTTTGATGTGGAGGTCTTTTTCCCCCTTTTGCTTTTGCACCCTGTACTCCATTTAATGAAGAGTCTACTCCCTTAACAGTGGTGATCAGATCTGTATATTATGTAACCCTGTGTGTAATACTGGCTTGTCTCGGGACCTCAGTTCTGGGGACAGCAAGGAATGTACTGACATTCTTCTGGGGTGGTCTTTCTGTGTTTGTGTTTGTGTGTGTGGTGGGGGGGGGGGGTGTTTGGGAAGGTTATCCGAGACCCTGTAGTGTTGTTTGGCTCTCTCCCTCTCTCTGCAGCTCCGAAGGGGGACACACCAGCATGTACTCTATAACGGGGGGCGAGGGGGGGAGAGGGCACAGCAGGTGAGGGGTCAACTGATGGGCTGCGGGGAGTGTGTATGGGAGAGGTGTTGTTGTCTTTACATCATAGCAGGATGCAGCAGCGGCAAAACCTCTGGCGGCTCCCCCCGACCGAGGGGGGCGGAGTGACGGGAGCGAAGTACGCATGCACTTTGATGTTAGGCAGATGGGTCTGTGGTGAGAAGAGAGAGAGAAATCAAACAAATGGAAATGGGTTAACGGGTTATACAAACACGTTTAAAGTTACACTGGGGCAACTTTGCACATTGGTGGGTTCAAATGGAAGAGAGAGGCAACTGTGAAAACATATAAACTTTCTTCATTGTCTATGAGAAACGAGTAACTGTGTACATAGAGGACGGCGGAATACGTCAGGATACGAACCAGGTCACAGAGCGAGAACCAATCACATTCAAGCAAAATTACAGTGCTCAAATTCTACTGGTCGTTCAATTTTTGTTCCTCGTTCCACTTCATCTTTGAATGAAAGATGGAAGACGGCTGTGTCAGGATTTCTTGAATGTCAGCTTATGAAGAGATTGTTGGTCTTCCAGGTGTATAACGTTACCTGAAGAAGCCTCAAATACTTTAGCTGCTAACTTTAGCTCTGGTAGGCTAAACAACTAATGTTAGCTTGCTAGCCTAACTATCCCATCACATCCAAATAGCTGTAGTCACTCACTAGAATAAAGCATTTCCAGACATGTGATTGTGTATCATATTATAAAAGTAATTACATTAAATGAAGATAATAAAATTCAAAATGTGTTTACATAAACAAATACTGATAAACAGAGAATTTGCTCAGATGCTTGACCCCAGAACACACCCAGTGAGATGCCCACAAGCGACGAAGTTCAACAGAGCAAAGCGTTGCAAAGTGAAGCGGTCGTGCTTGGTCTGCATGCACCGTGAGAGGTCCCACTCCCCGTGTAGCTCCATGGGTGGAGCATGGCACTAACACTGCTCAGGGGTTTGATTCCCACTGGGGCCAAACATCATGACATTGATACTTTGGGTACAATCGGACACGATGTTAAGTTAACAGAACTGGTGTTTACAGTACATACTGCAGATGAGTCGGTGCTTACTCACTGCTGTTAGCCCACACAACTCACCCTTAGTCTCTTGATGCCTGCGCGGGTAATCTGCTGGCAGTCGTAGAGCTCGATGCGGTCCAGACTATGGCAGCTCTTCAGGTGCTCCAGCGAGGCGTCTGTGATCAGGGGGCAGTTGTCGAGCTCGATCACCTCCAGACGGTCGTGAGCGCAGGGGCCGCTGCCAAGGTGTCTGATGCCGTCGTCAGTGATCAGCTCACAGTGAGACAGACTCTAATGGTACATAGAAAAAAAACAAGACAGGAGCTGTATTACTCAGTCTGCTACAGCAAACCATGCTCCGTTAGTGTAGATGCTATACAGCGAGGCTGCATGAGCCCAATATGGTCAAAACACAAGCGGCAGGCACCACACTCACCAGGACTTGCAAACGAGGGCAGTGGATGGACAGCTGGATAAGCGTGCCATCTGTGATCTGATGCAAAAGTGAAAGGAAAAAATGCTGTAAGTACAGGCTCAATACAACAGGCAACAGTATGCCTTGTAGCTGTGCGATGTGTTGCTGTGGCTGTTCATTCACCTGCACACATTCTTCTAAGTCCATCTTCTCAAGTTCATGACAATTCTGCAAGAGTGAAAGAAAGGTTACGGTTACCATGTGATGCAATGTGGTTAAAGTGGTACTTGAGTATATTTTGGATATTTGGGAAAAAAATACGAAAAAAAAGAGCATTTTACAAGTAATGTGTTGCTATTTGAATGTGTGTGTGTGTGTGAAGTTGTTACACTATTGCATGCAAGCAAGTGGGAGCTGCCACACTCACCCTTGCTAATGTAGTGAAGCCCACGTCTGTGAGCTGAGAGCAGCGAGCCACTTCTAATATTCTGAAAGGAGAGAGAGAGAAGAGCACAGAGTTACACCATGACAGCATCTCTTGCAGTCTTTCGCTCTCTGGGCTCTTTTTCTTGCAACGCAGAGTTTAAAGAAACTGGATGTAGTATGGCTTGAGGTAACTATGTTGCAGCAAGGCACGTTTACCCATTGCTCTCTATCATTTCCATGATTATCTCAATGTTAACAGAATATTTTAATAAATCATTTTGCATACATTGCAAAAAAAAAAAATAGTAGTCAGCAAGTGGAGAGAATATCACTTGTTTCCAATACAGTTTCATCTGTTTCAAGAAAAATCTTAAAACAAGTTTTTGCATCAGAGTGAAATTATTTCACCCCACTGGTTGATTTTTTTCCTCCTGTAGTTTTAACAAAAATAACATTCCAAGTGACTTGTATGGAGTATAAAATGTCAAGTTGATCTCTAGGATATTGTCCACCACTGACAGTAGAGTCAGAATAGAGGTGTGGAAATTCACCTGAGGCGGGGGCAGTTCTGTCCCAGGGCGTGGAGGATGGCGTCTGTGATGTTAGCACAGCCCGACACACACAGGGACTGCAGGCGGTGACAACCCCGGCAAATAGTGATGAGACCCTCATCTGTGATCTGCTGCTCAGAGAAAGGGTCTCGTCACTCAGGTCACACCCACAGTGACAAACGTGCCTTACAGCTGCCACACAACCTGACATCATGCGTTATTGGTTCATGCACGTTTCTGTGCCGACTGTTTGCCACGATTTGACAGCAATTAATTCATGACCTACATTCAAGGGACACCTTAGATGATTGCTTGTCCCGCTTAAGAAAAAAAAACATGAAGATCAAACTCTCACGGAGAGGGATAGGAGAGAAAAGAAAGCCGAACTAATGGCAGGTGATAGAATAACAGAGGTGGAATAACTCGCACAAGATGAGAGAATGAGTTCCTGAGGCGTGAGACGATGGAACAAACAAGTGAGGAAGGAGAGGATGAGAGGGAGAGGGGGGGAGGAGGAGGAGGAGGAGGAGGAGGAGGAGAGCGTTCCGGTGGTGATGAAGGTGGGGTGTTTTGGAGACAGATGCAGCAAGAGAGGAAGCATAGAGAAAAATAATTGCATTGCCTGAGCAGGTTTCACACACTATTAGCTATATGGGCTGGATCACTATATCCTCGATGGGCTTTCTGTCGAAGAGGAGGACGCCCATTAGCCTATTCCCTGTATAATCCTCACCCAGAGAAAACGGTAATGACGGAGGAGCACGGACACTTTTACAACCAGCAGCATACACTAAATGAAGATCTACCTCTTGTATGTCAAAGGCACGTAAAGACACAGGAGTTTCATTTTTGTAACTATTACATTTCAATTTGGTGCGATGTACTTACTGAGCATGTTTGCAAGTTGAGTGTGACCAGCTCTGGACAGTGCGCCCCAATGTGCTTCAGTGCCTCGTCTTCTAACTGTAGGCAAGACAGACAGAGGACACAGGGACAGACATTTACAGTGTCATCTGAAATCCAGTTACACCAGCACACCGAGGCAAGCCAGTGATCTAACCCACTTCCCTTACTCCGTCTTACGGGCTAGTGTCCCTGAATGGACCTTAAAGTAAACTGGATGTTGTGCTTTGTAATGTGCTTTAAAGTGATTATCGGCAACATTTTCAAGTAAATAAATGTCAATTTTCCCGATTAATATCACAAAATAGCGATATGAAAGGAAGTGATGACGTTTTACGTTTCCAGCCGCAGCAACAGCGGTTTGTTTGGAGTAAACAGATGATGAAACTGGGTAGTTAGCATGAGCAGCGATAGCCACCGTGGCTGAACAGGCAAAGAAAAGAGCGCCACCTACAGATGTCAAACTTCACAGATGGACACACTATTTGATTGACAGGTGATCTCTGGGAAGTGCAGTGCAGAAACACCACAGCGATGAATGCGATCTTGCAGATTCCAACTGTAATTGTGTTTTGTTATGTTCTATTGTATTCCTTACGTACAAAACAAATTCCCCTTTAATTTATCCAATAAGGTTTTGCGCTGAATTTAATGATCTGCAAACCATTATCCATCCAGCCTCACAGACTCTCAGCTCCTCCTCATACCTGTGTGCAGCCCTTGAGGAAAAGGCCTTTGAGTCCAGGGCAGGATCGCACCAGGGCCTGGATGCCATCCTTGGTGACCTGGTCACACCAGGAGATGTTGAGCTGCTCCAGCAGGGGACAGCCCTCACTAGGAGGAAGAGAAAGGGCGAGGGGCAGGTGAGAAGTTAAGCACGAACATTCACCTCACGCCTACACATTATTCCCTTAACCGTCATGTGTTAAGCAGGGAGGGAACCATCTGCTGCGAGTCAGAGGTGGTCCCTCTCGTAGGAGAAAGCATGGGAGATGGGGGTAAAAGAAGAGGGCATAGAGAAAGAGAGTGCAAGTATTCATCACAACTTCACCCTGCACACCTGAGAGCTTTGAGTGACAGGTTGGTGATTGAGGTACAGGAGGCGAGGTCCAGGTGCTTCAGCTTCGGACAGAACTTGCTGAGGCTATTACATGTACTGCAAGAGAGACAGGGACAACAAGGCTACTTTGATGGAGAAATGGCTTCACGACACAAAGGCAGCCCTGCTACATGAATGGTGTACGAACCTGTCAGTGATCTTGGTGCAGCCGTTCAGACTAAGCAGCTCAATGTTCCTGCAGTTCTGGGAGAAAGTCCTACGGGGGGAGAAAAAAAACAAACATTCAACACTTTGGCATGTTGGCAGTTCGAGACTATTGGCTTGCAGTTCACACACACACACACACACGCACACACACACACACGCACACACACACACCTCAGGGCACTGTCTCCCACCCCCAGGCACCCCCGCAGGCTCAGCTTCCTAAGGAAACCCCCACATCGCTTTGAGATGTTCTCCACGACCCGGCCCTGCAACAGACACAGGACACTCAGCCTGCTGTACTTTCATCTACAACTGGGGACAAAGTAATGACAATTTAAAGGGAAAATCCACCCAAAAGCACCTAATAGCTTTTTTTTTAACAGTGTTAGTTTGGTGTGATATTTTTCTTATTCCTGTGACCTCGGCTATCGCAATTGTTGTCACTATCCACCTACAAGTCCAGGCACCTTCTCTGTGGTTTGTCAAAAGTCATTCTAGGAAATGTTGGAAATCACTAACTGAAGTAGAAGTAGAAAAAAGGTAAATTGCAACACTTCATCACAAAATAACTCCTGGAAGTCATTGAACGTCTCAGGGTGATGATATATAACATCTGAGGGTGGAATTTCCCTTTAAAAAAGGTGAGTAACGTTGTGACACAGGGGAAAGACTGAGGTTACTGGTCGGGGTATGAAGGGTTGGATCAGACTTCCTCACCTCGATGTCCCTCTGAAAGTCGAAGAGGTCGATTCGTTGCCAGTTGCTGCCATCCAAGGCCAGAACGTTCCAGGACTGTGAGATAGGGGAGGGAGGAACAGAAGTTTAAGATGTTTCTCTCCAACTTTCCATGCTCACAAAATGCACAAAAAGCTCGAACAAAACACACACGTGCACACACACACACACACACACACACACACACACACACACACTCCTGGTGAACAGACTCACCCGTGAGACCTGGGCACAGCGACAGAGTGTCACCACATCCAGAAAGGAGAAGATTCTGGAAGACAGACAGGGACGGTTTAGAAACCCTGTTCCCCGCTGCCAGAAGCCTCCTCTTTACACCAGACTCTGTCCTCAACCCAACCCCGTGTCTGCTGAACAGAGCCTCTATACACAACACAGGGGTGTGAGTGAATCTGCTAATATTGTCTTTGACTGTCAGCAGGATGGATGTGTTTACTCTGTTAGCGTGTTTAAACAAAGCGGGTTCCTGACGTAGGGGGGGACGCGCAAGCTCCTTTTAAAAAAATAGAGCTGGACACTTGGACGCCTGAAGATCCCACGATGCAGCAAAAGCTGTGTTAGGGCTAATGCGGGGAGGCAATGGGTCCCAGCGCAGCCCGCCCGCCCCACAAATCAGGCCGCTGCACCTCACCGGGCAGCGCAGAGTCAGCAGCCGCAGCCTAGGCAGCTTGGCAAGGCCCAGGCTTGAGTTATGGCCTCCATTTTCTGTTTGCTCGGGGGCTTTCTCCCCCCCACCCCCTTTCTTTAAATCGATTTGAATGTTTTATAGCCACTAGCATCTGTTTTTAATTACAGTTTTAGCGTGGAGGAGGGCAGAGTAGGGTGTGGGGCATGAGGGGAAATTTGCAGCATGGTGGTCGGCTGACTGGTTGGTTTAGTTTGCAAATTGACTTACTTTGTCTATATCCATTGCGCCGTGTTTTGTTTACCTGCTAATGTTAATAACAGCATGGGAGCAGATAATATGATCATCAGCTGCACGGTGTGTAGTGAGTGTGTGTTTTTGTGTTGGGGGGGTGGGGGGTGGTCGGTGGGCTGCAAGGTCATTTGTGGCTTTGTGTGTGTCGAGTATGCAACATGCCATTTTGACTCACAAACCCCTGCAGAGAGTCTGACTGAATAGTTTAGAAATGTCACTCACCGTAGCAACAGCTCCTTGGGTAGTTTTTTATTGATGACCGCCTCGTCACTGTTTGAGAACATCTGAAAAAAAAAAAAAAGGGGGCCAGAGGATAAGGTTAGACCTGACACGGTGTGGCTGGGGCTCCCTCCGTGCACTCAGCTCACCCACGCCCCGGCATATATAACCAACCATATAACCAAGGACTCTAATCTAATCAGCTGAGATGGGTTCAATGTCAAGGCTCTGGGTGATGGGAGGTAAAGAGACAAGATTCTGTGGCTTCTTAACAAAAACAGCGTGATGGGACCTTGTACTTCCTGCCCGTCAGCTCCAGAGCAGAGACTCTGTTTTCCTGTTGTCTGTGTGCCTGCATATTCATCCCTTATTCACCACTGTGCTCTTTGCACCGCTGTATCTGTCCAGCGTCCTCTTTGATGTACTGAGATTGTATATTGTGGATAATGACAATTGTATCTTTTGTGACCCTCGAAAGAATAGCTGCTGCTCATGCACCCCGCTAATGGATTTCAAAATAAATGCATGGTCTATGAACTCAAATACAAGCCTATATTCCACATAAATGCCTCAATACAATTCATTACCATTTATAAAGACCCAGCTACTGATGCACACACAGTGTAGGGTTCCCATAATTTATGAGGAATTTTACTATGATAGATTGTAAAGGCCCAGAGGGTGAGGTGATGACAGGTCTATAGGCTAATCTATGAGCATCCCTTTAGTCACAACAGAGCAAAAAATAAATAAACCATCTGGATTCATCCATTTTACTCTGTAGACTTAGCAAGATGAGTCTAAAAAGCGATGAGGGTAGGGGTGGGGTTTTTGCCGTGTCAATAAAAAGTGCTGGAAGGAACATGTTATTCACAAGAGGCAAACATCTGTGACATGTGCAAATATGAACAAAGGCAGGGAACTATTCATAAGCCGTCATTACATATGTAATTTGATCATTTGTAGCTCTTCAAAATGTATTCACAGTAGCTTTAAACTGAAGTGCTTATACACTTTACCAAGCCAATCCATCGGTTCACCAACACAAACTGACACCCCTGCCTGTTGAAATGAACGACTGGACCTTTAAAAACCCAGTGAGCTCTAGGTCAAAACCTCTCCTATGTCACACACACACACACACACACACACACACACACACACACACACACACACACACACACACACACACACACACACACACACACACACACACACACACACACACACACACACACACACACACACACACACCTATGCAGGGGCTGCCTGCCAGGGCAGACGTGTAAAGTTTTGAGAGAGTAGGAAGGGACACACATTTGGATTTGGGGCAGATTTACTCTGACAGCTCGCCTTTCAGAGCACTACTCAACCGGCCAAATAATCCAGGGCCATTTCCAAAAGAACCAGATGCGCATGGTCAATGGGCAAAGCTGTCTTCCTTTGTAATCTAACATTAAATGAACCTGATGCTACATGAATGCGAGCATTATGTTTTCTCCAGTGGCCAGTTATAGTCAGTGGTGTAGTTGGAAATAAAAAGATGGGAAAACTATGACCTCCAGTTGATGATCATTGTATAACATCACAAAAATCAATTATATTCTCAGAAAAACATTGATTTAGGTTTTATTTTTGTCAGAAGACCCTATCATCACATTAAACTGACATCAATTTGATAGCACTTACTATGATGTATAGGCCTACTATGGATTTATGTCATTTAGGCGGGTTTATCCTCTATTATATCGCAGGTTATAGTTAAAGGACCATAAATCTGTGACATACCCAAGGGGAGATCTGTCAGCAATAAATTGAGATTGTTTTATTGCCTACAGCTTAAATGTCTAGAGTAACCCTGCTAACATCAATATACCCAAATATGTACAACACAGTGGTGACGTCAAACCCAAATACAGTCACTGACATATTCCATTAACTGACAAACAAAATTAGGTGACATTAATGTGTGTCCACTTTCCAGACTGTTGTAGTCTTTTGTTATGGGCTAATGAACTACAGATCACGTATCTACTGCAGACCACTGTCAAAGCAGCCAGAATAAAAAATACAACTTCCGGTTAAGAATTTCTAAATAAAATCCATGTTGACAGACGTGTTGCACCCTTATATATAGGTCAGTGTTTCCCCCAGTATTTTATTCTTGGCAGGGTCGGAAAGCATCTGAAACAGCTTTTGGACCTTTTTAGACCATAGAAAATGAGAACTCTCCACAGAAACGCAGGACAATAATAATAGCAATAATGATACATACATGCACATTTCAGGTTAACAGCTTCCCATAGACAACCAGTATAGTAATGATCAATTACAGAATAAATATGTAATAAATACGAAACTGACTGCCTGAAATCTGATTTTTCTTTTTAAGCAAGTATCTGCCCAAAATGCTAGCAAATCGATATATATCAGTCTAACCCGAGCTGGAATGTTTTAAGTTCCAAAATGAAAGAAGACTATATTTGGAGGAATCTGTAGTAGCTCTTGGTTTTGAAAATGTCCACTTCGTAACATGTTTTCATAGCTATATAACCAGAAATGACTCTCTTTATATACACTTTTATTTTGAAGGCAATAGGGCCTTACTTCCGGTGTTATCCTATGTAACGCTGGCTGTTTTGACGCAGCTCCACCGCAGCTGTCGGGCCAGAAGGTAACGGCCTGAATCTTCTGATCTTCAGCTGTTGCACCGTTAAAAATAAATAAAACCACACACAAATCCCACACTAGCTGGGGATTAAAGAACGCCGAGTAGTCGGCCTACCCAGGCCCATGTCATTAGGGGGAAACACAGCATTTGTTTTCACGTTTTAACCACAATATTTCACAACGCTACTTGGCTGCGACACAAAGTTTATTTTCTACGGTGAATGCTATCGAACAGCAGCAATGTCCGCGCATCGGTGCAGCTTCTCCGAACAATATAGGCTTATAATGCCTGTAACAGGGTGGCAGGTTATCTGTAAATAGCCCAGTGGAGCCATGGCTGGTCTAATGCGGGTCCATGTAGCAGTCTCAACCCGAGGCCCCCGCAGTCGCAGCGGCCATGGGCATGCACAACAGCCCGCTGCTCAGACAACCCAAAAATGACTTAAAACCCCAGTCCTGTGGATGTGCACTCAGTTATAAAACAACTACCGCACCTTACTGTAGTGAAGTCAATAAATACGTGCTCGTGGTTAATATTTTGGATGTGTATCAGAGCTGTTTTCAGCATGCTGTATAGCCCCATTGTCTTTGTTTTGACGGCGCAAAGAGAATCGAGGACAACGTTTGAGGACCTTTAAAAACCTACTATTTCAATACTGAACTGCACGACAGGCGTGGTGGAAAATACCAACACGCACCCTCAACGTAAAAATACGGTATATGTTGCTGTAAGGGCAAAATAATCGCGTTTGACCTAATCCAAAACACTGACTGCGGAAGCTGCATCAATAGCCTCACCATAAGCGCAGTTTAACAATAAATACAGCGACAGTCATCAAGTAGGCCCATATCCTAACGATAATAATAGCTTCGTTGAATGTATGTCAAGCACTGTCAATTATTATACACGGTGAACTCACCTCAAACCGGCTCCGTGAAACACCATTTACCTCCTTCCCCATGTCGGACGGTGGTTTACCGACTCAGTGAATCCGGTGTAGGCGCAGTAAAATGTAGCTGTGGGCCTCTTCTTGCTTCTTTCCCCTCCGCAACTATCATGCTACCGTCGTCTCGGCAGCTCCAACGGCGAAATGTCGTTGTTTTTCGGTCTGTAACAGAAACGCAAGAGCTCTCTTTTTGATAAAATAACCACCAGCAAACAAGCCAGCTCTCTTATCTGCTCACTTCACCCTTGCCTCCTCCTCCCCCTACAGCCTCCTATCCACACAATAGCCCGATTGGATCTGGTAGCCTGAAATGAAGTTGATACTAGGCATACACAACTTTTAAAAAAATATAATAATAATATAACCAAATAATTCCGTAGTCTATTGTACTGGTCAAGCACAAACGACTCTAACTAACGTATGTTAACCTACTTGTTGGATGGTCTTCTGGCAAAAGCTCGTACTGCAGGCCTAGTGCAAGCTTAACAGCTAAGATGAGTTTCAAAAGGACTGTCAAAAATAACATATAACATATCCTCCATTAGTGCAACAGTAAGGGTTGGATCAAAGTTAAATAAGTTTGTGTACATGTGATGATGCTTTTTGACGCCACCCAGGGGCGTCAAACATTTTGTTAGGATATAATACGAGATATAGTTTAGGCCTTGCCCTATAGACTACAATAACAAATGTCCTGAGTGCGTGTCTAATCTATGATCTTCCTATTTTCCACTTGAAGGCCAAGGCATTGAACTGTGGGCCAAAACGTTCAGAAATGTGTCATATTGCGATTAATTTATAAGACCATATTTTATTTAATTATTAATAATATAGTTTAATCTCCTTCGCCAAATATTATTGTGACCATTAGCACAAATGCTGCGTTCCGTTATAGGACATTTATTTCCCTCAAACATACATTGTAACTTTGTTATTACAGTGAGAAACGCCACTTCCTGTTTGTGGACGACCCCGCCTCCAGCATGGCAACAGATCCAATCAACACACGCGTCCACTCGTCGTCATTTTACGCCATCATGGCGGAAAACCCACGTTTGTAAACAAGGTGAGAATGTCCAAAAATCATCTGGAGTGGTATAATAAAATATAACTGAAGTGATTTGTTTTAAAATGTTTTGCCACAGACACAAAGACGCATTATAAAACACAGTCTGCAACACCACTGGCCTGAAACGAACACAACAAAGGGTAATGAATGAGTGATCCCACGTCCCTTCCTGTTAGGGAACTGCTTGGACTGCTGTGGGACCTGAGGTGGACTTGGTATTGGGTATTTTAAATGCTTTTCAATGCATCACTGTCCCAAGTACAATGTCAAATGTTCTGACGGGCATCTGCCCACTGCCCCCAGACGCATAACATTTCAAACTCTCCATGATACTTCCATTTCCGAATATGAGATTGAGATTACATGTATTCAATTAATTTCAAATCTTTGATCTAAAAATCTGTCAATTTACTGATTTGAACAAATAATGTATCCTCCTGTGCAAGTCCGAGAAACTACGGCGTCGCGGTCGCGCCACCACGAGCAGAGAAGGCGGGTTAACTCTCTTGATAGGACGTTGCTAAGATACGTCGACGATTGACAGCGTGCTGAGTTTCCGGTTCATTCCACTGTGCGGAAAACCTGCTAGTCACAGGAGCCACAATGGCGTTTGTAGTCTCCTTAAGATAGGGCTGTGGATGTTATTAAATCCACCAGCATCGCCCTAAATATAGGCCTGGTTGATTCCCAGAGCCATTGATAATAAACTGGAACATTTACTGCACACGAATATACTATGATTTCTGATCAATATTGAATTTATAGGGGGTAAAATTTACATTAAAGGGAACATGTAAACAGTACCAACCGGGTCAAGTTTTCATTTTGTTCGAGAAACAAGGGCGCCTTTTAATGACGGCCTTTGCTTGTTTCTGAACGCTAAACCGTAATTCTGTGGAATAAATACACCTTTACTTAGCTTGGCACCGGAGAAGGACAGCTTTTACAAAGGGACGTTTTTCTTTTTACGAATCAGCACGCTAGCTGCTCAGCATTAGCCAGCAGTGCTAGCTAAATAGAAACGGAGACGAGACCACAATGCTCCGATGTTTGGTTTGGACCTTTTTCATTCATTGACTAATTCAAAGCACAGACTTTACAGCACTGGAAAACCACCTTGGCATTTTTCTACTTTGACAAACTATGTTGGCGATCTCAGTGGAATGAACTGGCGTTAAGGAGGACTAGACGTGAGCGGCCTGGTTTGTTTATTTTGTGTATTTTCTCGTCCCGTTTCTGCTTATTTGCAACACTTGTTTGGTATTTTGGAGTACCGGTCTCCCGTGAATGAATTGCCTGGGCCACCGAGGCCCGGTCGCAGGAGAGGTACCGTCGCCGATGTGAGGGATGCCTGGGTCGGACCGACACCATGGGACCAAGAGGAAGCCGGAATCGAGCATCAGCGGTGGCCTACACCAGACCCAGGCCCCGCCTCACACCTCTGCGGGAAACATGACGAGCAAAGACGGCAAGGTGCAGTTAAAATCTCCAATGTCTTCTTCCTCTTCCTCTGCGAGACGCAAACGACATAAATCAACCAAACATGGTCGCGAATCCTCGGTGGCAACGGGCCCAGAAGTTTCTACCCTAGGCAATGCGGCGCCTCCTGCCGTCAATACGGTGAAGCCTCTGGTTGAGTATGACGATATCAGCTCCGACTCAGACACTTTCTCGGACCCACCTTCCTCCAAACCCTCGGAGCGGGGGACCAGGGACCGACTGGAGCCCTCCTCAGACTACGACAGGGACGACGTTGGCGGCGAAGCTGGAGGCAGGGAGAACAAGGGGCACAAGCACTCTCGCAAAAAGTCCAAGGACCCTAGCAAAGTTAGAGACTCTGGGGATGGAGATCACGGTTACAAGAAAAAGACTAGCAAGGACCGTGAGAAAGGGAACTCTGGAAAGAACAAGGAGAAGGTACCGTCTGTTGCATCCTCAGTGGGCTCCTCTTCCAGGCGCCAGGACCAGCCAGAGGGGGACTCTGGGTCAAAGCGTGGGGAGCTGATGCTCTCCCAGGTACAACCTGCAGCCAGTGTAGGTAGCACCACTTCCTCCACCTCCTCATCTCGCAGCAAGGAGAGCAGTCGCTCAGGGAAGTCTCGCAAAGACCGGCAACAACGGAGAGAAGGTCGTGGGGAGGGCAGCCGCAGCTCCTCCCAGAGGAGCCGGACAGACAGAGGCCACCGTAAGTCCGCAAAGAGCCACAAGTCCAGCCCCAAGGGCAAGTCTTCAAGCAGAGGCAGCCCCCGCCGGAAGGGCACAGGCTCTGCTCTGTCCCCCAGTCCCAGAAGAGGTGCTGGCAGTGACAGTCCCCTCGGCAGTGGGTACGGGCAGCAGGGGGAGGACAGCTACCACAGACGCAGGCTGGGTCAGCAGAGCCCCAGTCCCTACCGGGAGATGTCTCGCCGCAGCAGGCAGAGATCAGACAGCCCCTATGGCAGCAGACACAGGTCATCCAGCTATGAGAGAGACAGCAGCCCCTACTCACGGAGACGCTCCATCAGCCCCTATGGTACCCGCAGGTCCTCCAGCACCAGCCCCATGTCACGGTGAGTATCACCTCCCCACACATACACACACACTAGGAAACCTCATGGAGGCATTATATACTGAGAAGTTATCCAACCTGAGACACAAACACAGAGGTTGAAAGGGGAAGCCTAGAAGGCCAGAGCCCATATTCATAGTTTCATGGAGAAGGTCTACTGATGTCAGACCAGTTTACCTCTCAAGCCATAACTGTTTTGTTTTTTTGCATCAACATTTTTAGAAGTTTTATGATTATGTTTCTAGGATACTAAGTATCGGGCTGTTAAAGCATGTTGGTCATGCCCATAGTGTATCATCAGACAAACCTGTTTAACCATCAGTGCTCTTCTCCCTCCAGCAAACCTTTGGCTGTGAGTAGGAAGTTGACTTTTAAAGAGCCAGGAGAGCACATGGTTCTTCAAGTTCCACTGGACCTCCATCCCAGAGACCAGAAACCCCTCAGAGGTGCTTTGTAGGTCTCAGGAAAGTGAAGGGCAGAGGTAGTGACAAGACAGTAGGGTAGCTACACTGTTTACATTCAGCTATTTTATTTTCGCGTTGTGGGCTGGTGGTAAACCTTGAGCTGTGGTTTACGTAAGCAGCTTGGGGGAGAGGTGCGTCAGCAGGAAGATAGGTACTTGACTGTGTGAGGAGGGCTATACTGCAAAACTGTGAGAAGACACATTTTAATGAAGTGCAGCACCATGGTCCTCACGGTTAGAGTAGACACATTTAAAGTTTAAGTAAAAAATGAAATGAGACCCTATTATTGTCATTTCACTTTAGAGTTGGATCCAAACTATCTTCCTGTTTTGAGAGCAACGGTTGTTTGTCTGTAGCTCTACTGAACTCCACATTAGTTTGATTCCTTCTGAACCATGAGGCCTAAATGGTTTTGCTTTCATTATTATCAATGATCAGGAGCCACTTCTTGTGGTGGAAGAGGTGGTTTGAACTGACTACCCACTCTGTACTAGATCTGTTATTGCCTTTTTGAAGCATTTTCAAAGTACACATAACACTTTCTTCTCTTTTCTGACTGCTGAATTCAACAATAGGAATTTAAGTGGTATTCTTTTTATTATTTTCGTTTTCTAGCCGCTCGGGCCGCTCCAGGAGTCGCTCCCCTCTACTTTACTCCTCTTCCCGTCGATCCTCCTCTCGTTCTCGTAACAAGAGGCACTCTTCCTCTGCGGGTGCAGGGGGTGGCTCCCACAGCAGTCGACCAACCAGCCGCTCCCCTCCCTCCTCCTCTCGTCTGCCGCTCAACTCCAGCCTGGGAGCAGAACTGAGCCGCAGGAAGAAGGAGCGCCAGGCTGCTGTGGCGGCAGCTCGTGGCAGCAGCGGTGCTACCCCTCCTCCTCCTCCTCCTCCGACAGCACGCAAACTGGCGAGCTCCTCCTCACGGCCGGCTAAAGCTGAGGTTCCACATCCAGAGAGAGACTCGGGGGCAGCAGTTGAACCCCACCCCCCGCCTTCAGTGCAAATAACCCAGGACACTCCCAGTGGTGAAGACCTGGGCACTGCACCTCCACCATCCTCCTCCTCATCCTCTCCTGCGCCGCCTCTGCCACAACCCTCTCCCCCCATGCCACCTGGTCCGGTCACCCAGGCTCCACCTCCACCACCTCAGTCGGAAACCAGTGTCCAACTCCCTGCAGTCCTCTCGGCCATGTCACAGCCCAAATCTCCAGCCCTGGTTCCCACGCGCAGCCCCGTCCGCCAGACCCAACTCCACAAGACCTCCACTCTGCCCCCCCTGCCTCTGCCCCCCATGCTGCTGGGAGACGCTCAGGACAGGTGAGACGCCTCAACACGTATACATATGTATGTCACACTGCACGCTAGCCCCAATATGTGTGCTAAGCTCCCTTGTATGGAGACTTCTTATCAGGCAAAATTGTCCTTTATGAAAGGACAAAATGTCATCTGACAAATGCTGCACTTGTGGGTATTATTTCTCACCAAGGCTTCAGAGCTTCTAACCAGCCTTCACATAATGTGACCGTGTGGGGCAATAGTGAGTACATTTCTCATTAATGAGCAAAATGTTTACAAACGTTGAGATTTTATTGTAATAGAAGCTGCTTGGTGGATCATTTGTATTCTACCAGTGGATTGTAAAGATCCAGGAAAGGTCTTGAGTGATGTTCAGCGAGGTATTAAAGGCCACAGCCCCGTGGATAGAGGTTAGCATGTGGTTCCCTCCATACAAGGCAGAATGGCACATATCTGGATTAAGTACAAACACAATAGTCCCTTCTGTTCTTAAATGACATTTTCTTTAAAAATCTTTTGTTTCTCACTCTTAGTCCAAAGAAGTCCACCCCTCCTCACAGGACGCCCAGGAAGGAGAAGGAAGTGCGCAGCCGGCCATCACTTATCGACCTGCCCTTGCCCCCCACACTGGCTGGAGGTGACTCACCCCCACAGTTCCCAATCTGCCAGGCTCCTCCTCTACCCCAGCCCGCCCTTAAGAAGAGACCAAAGTCAGTTTCTTTTATTACTCTCACCCATCTCCAGTCTGCCTTTCTTAATCCCAATCTGTAAATCTGATCTGTTTGTCTGTACACCACTTTTTGATGGTTTCCAGGTTTTGCTGCCCACGATTTGGTGAGCGCAAACAGACCCAGAGCGACTGGGGCAAACGCTGTGTAGATAAATTTGACATAATTGGCATCATAGGGGAGGGCACCTATGGCCAAGTGTACAAGGCCAAGGACAAAGACACTGGTGAGAATATGAGCTGGACTCCAGTCACTGTACTGTTTACCTGTATTTTGTTTTATATCAGAACAAGAAGTGAAGGCGCCCTAACTGTGACCTGTTTCTGAACGCTCTCTCTCCCCTGTACCAGGTGAACTGGTGGCTCTGAAAAAGGTGCGCTTGGACAATGAAAAGGAGGGCTTCCCCATCACAGCCATCAGAGAGATCAAGATCCTGCGACAGCTCAACCACCGCAGCGTCGTCAACATGAAGGAGATTGTCACTGACAAGCAGGATGCACTCGACTTCAAAAAAGACAAAGGTAAGGCAAGACACGTGTCAGTTTTTGCAAGAGTGTGTGAGACTGGGATAGCAATTGCACGGATACATATTTTCCAATCTGTATTTATCTAGGGAAACTCGACTGAGCACCACACTTCACATTTACACAGCTCCACACATTTACTCCAGGGAGCTGCCTAGTACAAACACAGGTGCAGCTCTTGCTTGAGGGCAACTTAACACTGGTTGTCAGGGGAGAAGAGTATTTCTCATTCACTTTCCTCACCCCGATTCCCTCAGCCAGCATGGGAATTTAAAAACTGCAACCCAAGCATGTTTCTCTAACCTCCACGCTACTGCTGTGTGCGCGATTTTGTCATGTGACCACATCCTCCCCCCCCCGTGTGTTCAGGCGCGTTCTACCTGGTGTTTGAGTACATGGACCACGACCTGATGGGCCTGCTGGAGTCGGGCCTGGTCCAGTTCTCCCAGGAGCATATCCGCAGCTTCATGCGCCAGCTGATGGAGGGCCTGGACTACTGCCATAAGAAGAACTTCCTGCACAGAGACATCAAATGCTCCAACATACTGCTCAACAACAGGTAGGCTGCAGAAGACACTGACACCAGCGATCAAATACAATAGCATCATATATGAAGTGAGTGTGATCATTTTACATCTTGCAAAATGCAATCCAAATATCTGCCCGGTAAATGATGAACTGAGCTGGGTTTTGTGTCTGTCTGAGCATTGTGTAATCAGTGTTGACAGAGCATGCTTTCTCATGCCCCACGGTATTGTACTGTCCACTAATCTGAGTGTTTCTTTGTACAGTGGTCAGATCAAACTGGCTGACTTTGGTTTGGCCCGGCTCTACAATTCAGAGGAAAGGTAAGATAACACTCTTTGCCATCTACATATTTGTCCTCTTGTGTTTATACAGCGAATGGGGAAACACCGCTCATGTCAAATTTGGTCTCGATGAATGGTAAAGATAAAGATGTTACATATATCTGATGACCGGCGAAGCAATTAAACCTCACCATGAGGTTGCATTTTCTTCTTTCCATTTTACCAGGACTCGCCAGTAGGTGGTGCTGTCTGTCACATTGTAGTCCCACAGACAAAAACCCACTTTCTGAAAGCTGAAGTGTTAATGTTTGTGCACTGGGGGGCGTAGATGCTGTGTCGAGGTTTGCTGTATCTCATTGTCGTCTCTTTCCTTGCTCCCAGTCGGCCCTACACTAATAAAGTAATCACTCTATGGTACCGCCCCCCTGAGCTGCTGCTGGGAGAAGAGAGGTACTCCCCAGCCATTGATGTATGGAGCTGTGGGTGAGTATGTCCTCACAAGCAGCACATTAGTGCATTTGTCCACTTTGACCTTATTTCTTCTTTTACATTCATAATCGTATTATCTACTCGATAACTTGCACTAGTTTATGAGCTCTCTGCGACAGTCACTATGTCTGTGATTATGGTTGGTGATTGATACTTCAGGGAGCCTTCCCAGACACAAAACAGACAAACAAACAAACAAATCAGTAATCAAAACTACACCCTACTGCCTTTGTTGTGCGTGTCATCATTCATTCATTCAGACGCATCACCAAATTTGACATATTGACGTTTTCATGTTTATTTCACTAAATCTAAAAACAGTGAGAAAAACATCAGGCGTTGTTACCGGTCCACCTACTCAGTAGCCTCTTGCTAGGTGAAAGTTTCCTCAGCCTCCATGATTTGAACCACAAAGACCCATTACCCTTTAAATTGTACCAAGGTAGATCGCGTTGATGCTCGGTGATATATTTTTATGGAAAGTGAGGAAATAAATCTTAAGAAATATATTGAAAGTTCAGATGGATTGAAAGTACTTTCCATTTAAGCAGAGGTGTTTGCAACATTGTGAGCTGACTTGATGTTTTCAACACAGTGGGTCTACATTACTCTTAGTTTTTTTTCCATGCCACTGTGGGCCTCAAGAGGCTGCTGAGTCAGTCAGGCATCAGACACTTCATTCCTCTGTACTTCATAATGGTTGACAGCACTGCATTTTCTATAAACTGTGTCTGTTTTTTATAGAGCAGTATCCACTTAATAAACTCAAGTAAACGTCCTGTTATTGTGGAAAAGGAACCTTATATGAAACTTCACACCTTAGTCGTGAATTCCCACACACACAACTCCCACAAGCCTCCTATGTTTAGAGAGAACTCCATCTACCCTCTTTGACTAGTCGTGTCAACATTTAAAGAAAAATCTCGATTGGAGGTACCTGATTTACGTACCAAAAGGGAGGACTTGTTGGTCACAATCCACTACCCTGTGTGACATGGATTATGCCTGATATTTGCACTTTTACAATGTGTTTTGAAAAGGTTTCCAGCTAGTCCTCCGTAGCTTGAAATACCACAAACGCACCCCGGGACTGTGCTTGTTCATTTCTTCACTTAACTGTACCTATCGCCTGCTGTGGCTCAGGTGTATTCTGGGAGAGCTCTTTACCAAGAAGCCCATCTTCCAGGCCAACCAGGAGCTTCTACAGCTGGAGCTCATCAGGTACGCTGCATTTCACCGAGCACAACCCTCAAATAATAACCCCCTGCTGCAACGGACACTCTTTCTTTTCTCCACCCCTGACCCCGTCTTTGTCTCTGTCTTTTTTTGCGTAGCCGTCTGTGTGGGAGCCCGTGCCCCGCTGCCTGGCCTGACGTCATTAAACTTCCCCTCTTCAACACCATGAAGCCCAAGAAGCAGTACAGACGACGACTACGGGAGGAGTTTGCCTTGTACGTAGCTGTAACTGCGCTGTCCCAGTCCTACATGTAGCTGTGTGTTCTTCTGTATGTTTCTGGAGTTGAAAAAATCTGTTTCTCAACATAGTTTGCCTAATCACGCCCTGGACTTGCTGGACCGCATGCTGACCCTTGACCCTGCGCGTCGCTGCACATCAGAGCAGGCTCTCAACAGTGACTTCCTGTGTGACGTGGAGCCCAGCAAGATGCCGCCGCCTGAGTCAGTAGCCCCATTGGCCTCAGCTTTCACCTGCCTCATCACCTTTTCAAATATATTCACACTTTTCTCACATTTTCATTCATAATATATTGATTATATCTTGTTTTTCATATCTTCACTAAGTTTTTTCATTGAATTTTTCTTTGCCATCTTCATTCTCCGTTCTACTGCTGCAAATACTCTAATTCATGTATTTCATACTTTTTTTTCCCCTTCTTATTTCTACTTTATTTTCTAGTGTTGTACTAGCCCTGATACAGGACCCTTTCATCGTATGGGTTGTTTACCTCTCTCAAAGGGTCCTGTCCTGCTCCATTGACTTTTTACCCTAGGAAAGTCGGCGAGCCCTGTAATTAAAAAAAACTACGCCGAATTTCACATAACCAACCAGATGTCCATAATCCTCCACTTGTCTACTTTCACCACGGTGGCACGCGCTACATCTCCTATGCACAAATACACTTTTAGACTTTGTTAAAGACAGGTATACCCCACATTTCCATTGTAATGAAATCAAAGATGGCTGACAGATGCCTTGGATTCTTCTTTGGCACTTTTCTTCCGAGCTGCAAGCTGCCAAAGACTCCCAAAGGGTCCTGTATCAGGGCTAGTGTTGTAATTGCCAATTGCTCTATGTGTAATACATCCCATTTGCTCTATTCTTACTTATATTCAATTTTATTCTATTCTATTACTATTTGCCACTGCAGCAACCCAATTTCCCTACATCGATCATTAGTCACTACATACATCATTCATCTTATGTTTTATCTCACTTCTCTCCTCCCTACATTTGATGTTTCTGTTCATACACCCGTGTCCCTTATCCATTATTGTCTTTTTCTATCTGCCCTCTGTGTCTCCAGTCTCCCTCACCATCAGGACTGCCATGAGCTGTGGAGTAAGAAGAGACGGCGTGCACGTCAGAGCGGGCTGCCCGAGGATGTGCCTGTGCCCAAAGTGCCCCGTAAGGACCCGACAGTGACCTCTAGTGGAGAGAACAGCCGGCCACATGCCAGCCCTGCTGGAGCCCCGCCCCCTCCACCTGGAAGACCATCCTCTACAGCCATCTCAGCCAATGAGCTGTCAGGTAACAGCTGCCGCTCCCAAGCATTTAACCAGCAACAGCCTTGGACAGATATCCTATATAGACATCCTTTGTATCAGAGGCACAGCAGTGTTGCATTGTTTCACGGCTGCGACAGTCATGGAAAACCTAGAAAAGAATATGCTTTTATAGGTAGATGTCAATAATATTCAATAATAAAGTTAATAAAATGTCTTTATTAAGCTGCTAGTATTTGTTTGTTGTTAACATTTAAACACAGCTGCTGACTTGATTGTGCAAGTTGTACTGCATGTCATCAAAAAGTCCTGGAATTGAGGGAAACACCTTTTTCTTGTGCAATGGTAGTTTTTACCTGTATTTGTAGACTACTGGATCTGACTGTGTGTGTGTGTGTGTCGGTGTGTGCACGCTCAGGCCTAGGAGCTGCAGCAGAGCAGTTGAACCAGACAGAGCTGGCTGTATTGCTGAACCTGCTCCAGGGACAGACGGACCTCAGCCTGCCCCAGGTGGCCCAGCTCCTCAACGTCTCCAACCCAGAGAGCCTCAGCCAGACACTGTCTGCCCTCAATGAGGCTTCCCACCACCAGGGGGCTCCAGAGGAGCCGGCCCAGTGTGCTGCTAGGTCCCAGCCCCCAGAGCCGCCCCCTGAACCCCAGGAGGTTTCGCCGGTGTCCGGAGACCCGCCCCTCAGCCAGGATGACCAGGCCAACCTGCTGGCTCTCATACTGGGCCATATCATGAAGCCGCAGGCCGAGGGGGTGGAGCAAGGCGATGAGAGCAATGGTGTCCAATCAGAGGAGGCGGTAACGCGCAGTTCGTCCGCCTCCACTGCGGACCGCAAGGGCAAGTCTGGGTTTAGTATCTAGGGGGTGGAAACAGAGGGCACCAAGGTCAGGTGGAGGTCACTGGGGACTGGAAGAATGGGCAGAGGAGGGCAGAGAACATGCAGAAGTCGATTGAGTTTTCGGTAATGAAGATTCCTTTACACTCTAAAATCCACTACCTGATGAAATTAACAAAATGATCAATTAACCAAATGAACAAGCCATGATAAATTTTGGAGCATTAGTTTAAGTCCTTAGGGGGTTTAATGTGCGACAAAGTTTACTTCATTTATTATTAGGTTGATTTGTTGGGCGACAGTCCTGAAACATAAATACCCACACATCCCACCCATCTTCCCCTACAAAACGCTACTTTACCGCCACGCACATTCAAGAAACACACTAAGCTGGCAGGTCTGTGTTGTGTCTCGGGTCACTGGGAAAGGGCACATGGACATCTCCCACTGGTGTACTGAACAAACCAGGAGAAAGTGTAGTAACTATTCATTTTAGGGTGGAAAATGGTTCACGCTGTACTGTTCCCCTCCACTTCTCCCCCTCTTCCTGTTTCGTTCTCAGTCTTTGTGTCTGTATCTTCCCCATTCCCCACACGTGTTTCTTCTTCATTTCATTTCATTATGAAGCAGGTGTCATGGATTCTTCACAGGAACCAATGTTGCTTTAAAACAGTCTGTAATGTCAGCCTTTTTATGAAGAAAGTCTAATAAATTATCAAGTGAAAATAAATGTTTTGAATTTTTAGACCTCACCTGCATGTGTTTCTTTTAACTTTGTTTCGTCACCTTTTTTTTGTTTTTGTTTTTCAACTGTTCACACTGAATCCAATATTAGTCAATATGTGTAATCAGCTGAATAAAACTAGTAGCCGTGCTGCTGTACTCTAATGGTAACGCTCAAACAATCTCCAGTTATTTAGCTCGTGGCGGTGACATCTGACTCGCACTGCTGTGGAATGGAGAGATGTTGGACTAAGCTGGTGTAATAATAGTGTCCCATCCCTTAAAACACTTTATATTTCTCCTACATTAGTCACCCTTTGTGTTCATCCAGCTGGACATGCCCTCCCTGATGTTTTCTCACCTAGTTTCCTCTGTGTCTTTTAAGTTTGAGGAAGTTATTTGGAGGGGAAAAACAAACCAGGTGTGCATCTGTTGTCCATACACAAATGCCTCTCATTGTTTTCTTTACATTGTACTTCTGTTACATTGTACTTTATATATGCACCCATAAAGTTAACAATGTCCTGTGTGACTGATCCTTGTCCACTGTAACATGAAAAAAACATGCCGAAGTTGGTGTTCTTGCCTCTTTTGAGTTTAGTTTCTCTACCTGAGTAGGTGCGTGGCTATGGGAGGTTTTTCACACCACAGATGTCTCATTGTTTCAAGGTCAGGTGTATTAATAGCATTGATTTTTCACAAAAGCAAAGACAAAACTATACATCTATCTACTGTATCCACACATCTTATATTTATGAAATTGCTCACTGATTTCTTTCCAACCACAGTAGCATAATACAAAGCTTTTATAATGATACTGCTTTACATGAAGGTGCAACTTGTAGGATGCTCTGCCCTCCCTCTTGTGGTGAAGGTAGGAATGTTTAGGACGTGCAGCTCAGTGTCAGGCCCGTTTGCCCAAACATTAGATTTCACTTTATTTAAAGAACAATTTACATCAGGTGAATTCTAAAACATGCCAGAGATGAGGTGGTTTATTGTAAGTACATGTGTGCCATGAAACGCTCTGTGCCGTATTTGCCGTGATTCCTAATCTACAGTCTTGTGTCCTTTCTGACCCTATTTAGACGGTGCAGTGCCAAAAAGGAAACAGCTCGGGGCCAACCAGGTTCCTCCATCTACTGAGCAGCGCCCGCCTTCTCCACCCGGGCCACCGCCGTCAGCTCTCCTCCTTCGACGCGGTCAGCAGGCCGGATCTGAAACCCAACCCGGCCAGGACATCAGCCCTGCCGTGGCAGCTGCCTTGCTTCAACTCATTTCCCAGCAGGGCTCAGAAGCCGGGGCTCCTCAGTGCAGCAAGGACCCCTCTCCAGCTGTGGACACGCCGGCCCAGGGTCAGCCCCCTCCCCCTAAACCCTCTACTGCAGCTGAGGCCCCAGCAGGACTGGTGACTGCTGCTCCTGCTACTGCAGCACAATTCCCCAAGGACCAGGACCTCCGCTTTGCCCACGGAGCCGCCCGCTGACCCTGGAGAGAGACCTGGGTATCCCAGGACAGCTCCAGCAAGCTTCGCCTACACAGAAAGGCACAGAAAACAAAGAGGGACACCTACAGATTATGTCTCGATGGACCATCTCTAGGTGAAAACACTTCTAAGTAGGTTGTGAATGTTGAATGAAAGAATTTGGAGAAGATTGTGTGTTTGTGATGGATTTAAGAAAGGGGCCTTTTGAGCACTGAACATCACTGCCCTCTGGACAAACAGTCATGTAGAGTTTTGGTGAGGTGTGGACCTGGGGTTGGGCTGACCTTATACAATCCAGCTACGACAGTTACCTCCCCTCTCTCGCTACCGTCCGCCGAAGGTCCTGACTGGATGCAAGTCGGAAGTGGTTTCCAAAGTGAGCGCCACACATGAACTATGATCAGCTGTGATTTAGTTTTATTGTTTTTTTTTCAAATGATTGTCACGTCTACTGCAGTGCCCACTAATGACTAGGCTATCAGTGTGCTGGAGAATCAGATCAAATCACTGTCCTCCACTTGTGTGTGTGATTGGCCGGGATGGAGTGGTGTCTGCGACAATGCAATTTAAAAAAAGAAAAAAAAATGCTGAGCCACTGGTCTTGTATATGGGCAGACACAAGGCAATGAGGGCACTGACTAAAAACACTGGAGGACAGAATGCATTTTCTGTTGAACTTAATATACTGGCTAGCTCCCCTACTTTCAACCTTGTGCCTCCTTTGTGACCCTAGCGACCCCTGAATGATCCAATGGAGAAGTGTGGGTTAAGGTTTCTGCTTCGGATGACAACAGTGTACAACTCAAAGACTGTAGTTTTTCCTTCGTCTGTAGCCAAAGGCTGTTCTATATTCTAACCTGTCATCAACCCAACTTGCACATCTATGTATGCCCTGCCCACTGGTTGATTTTTACTTCCTCTCACTTAGTTACCCTCTGTGTCGTAACAAGCCTGAGCCTGTAGCCCTAATATTCCTGTCTTTCGAGTATGGATTAAGCCACCACGCCGTGATGGAGCGCTCCGTAATACATACACTACTCTGCTAGACCAAGCTTAAAGCTAGACACGTGCACACACAGACACACAGGTTTCCAAAGCGTTTCCTGTGGGCTCTGAAAGCCTGGTCTGATACGTCTGCCCTTTGCCTCCCTGCCAACCTGTACAGCGAAAGCTTTTTTTGTGCATTATTTTCTACATAAAAAGATACAGGCTTAAAGCAATGGTCCATGGTTCTGTTTCCATTTTTTGCTTTGGGAAAGGATAGGGAGGAGAAACTTGATCGGTTATGTGTCTGTAAGGAAAAAAAAATATTTTGTAATATGTGTTTTCTTGGTTCAGTTTATTAAAGGAAGTCATGCGACCAGTTGAATTGTCTCCTGCTGTTTCAGTCGACTCAAAGTACTTCTCTGACTGGCCACTAGGTGGTAGGCATTCACTCAAATGGCGTAGCTCCATCTGCAGTAAATCCACACAGTCGTGCCTCCACAAAGCCAGGGCAAAGTTAAACTGCGCTGTAGACCAAGTCACCCCAAGTCACCCATCGGTTTCTTCTTGGTTTCATGCTATGTTAGCTCATTTTCATTCTATAGCCTGGAACAATACAAAACTACAAGCAAGGCAAAATTATGAGCTAGTTTATTAGACCACAGGTTTTTGTCGGTAGTTAAACTGTGGTAGGTTGTTGTCCAGTAACCTACAGTCTACATTTTAAAAGTAATTTCTAATGTGTCAATTATGAGTTCAACCCAAGCCAAACTGATGCATCTCCCTGTGTCAGTCTTATTTATGAAGATCTTGACAAGCAGACAAGAACCATAAATTGCAGATTGGCCCAGACGGTAGCCTGTGAGGTTCATGCAGGCTGACTGTGTGTGTGTGTGTGTGCTGGTACTGGGCCTCATGCATACCCAGACCAGTCGCTCACTTGGCAAGCTTACAGAGCCGCTTACCCCCCTGGCCCACCAAGCAGACACTAGCCCAGCTGAGCCCTCTGGGTGAGAGATCCTTTTAGAGTGGAGGCAGTGGGAGGCTCACCTGCCCTCCAGCACAGGCCCAGTGAGACGAGACAGTGCAGTGTGTGTGTGTGTGTGCGCGAGTGGTGAATGAGGGGGTGTAAGTGTATGTCTGCGTCTGATGCTTTTGCCCATCGGGACTCCAAATAATAGTGAATGTGCCCGCAGGGAGTTTCCACGGGAGAAGTAGTGGGCAACGCCAGTGCCAAGTCACAGAGACGAGACGAATAAATCAAGATTGAGGAGTGAAGAGAGGGAGGTGCAGGAGGCTCCGCCATCAATCAGGAAGGCACCTTATGGGGAGTGCCCATAAACGTGCCATGCTGCCAGTCTGAAGCGCGCACACTCCGTGGCAGAGACGGGGCGACAACGGCAGCAAGGAGCCTCCATTTTGAATGCTGTGGCTTCACTGTCAGCTACATGATCTCCGGTTGGTGTGAAGAACGATGATTTATCCATTTTAGTCAATTTACAAAATCTGATTTATGATTTTTTTTTTTTCCCGTGTCTATTTTGTCCCATTTGCAACTGTTTTTTTGTCATTGATTGTTAGGGTGAGGGATCTACTTCATACTTTGACATTGAGTCAGTTTGAGAGATATCTTGATAACTGAGAAGAATCACTCATATGTCACTTCTAGTGTTAAAGATGCAGCAGGTGACTAGGACAAAAAGTGGCTCCCCAAAACATAAAACTACAAAACACAGCAGAAACCACAACAGGCTTTGTGTTGGCAGCAGCTTTTTTTAAATTGTGAGTCAATACATCAATACACCATCCATCAGCCAAGTGTTGATACATTTCGACTCCTGGTAAATTGATCTATTCTACCAGCCACTTTTTGCCAGGAGCCTTCCACGATCTTGTAAAACAGTGTCTGGTGATCACCACAGTTTTCATCATCATTTTTCAACATGCCTCTGCAAACAACATAGGACTCTATCTGTCTGGCAGCTAGTCTATCTCAGTTGGTGCTACATTTGGCACCGACTGTAGAATAGGATCATTGCTTGAGAAGATGTCTCAGCCTGGAGGCCAAAAATGGAAAGCAGACAGGGATGTGGAGAGGAAGAGATGGATGGACAAGGGGAGGGAGGAGAGGATAAACACTGGAGTGGCTCTTGAGGAAAAAGTAAGCCATCCTGTGCTACGCTTCCATTTGTAGTGTACGGGAACATAAGAGGTTTTACTGGTTACCTTGTCCCTTGCATGCAACACCGGGTCAGCCACCTTGTGCGTGGGCAGGCATAGTGTAGAATGTAAGCAAAGCTGTGTGGGATGTGAACGATGCCGCCTTCTCCAGACTAAAGATAACTATGGATATTGTAGCTGAAATGCTTAACACACTTCATTTGTTCATTATTTTACTGATCACTGGGATTCGTTTCTAGATCATGAATAGAAGAAAAGAAGATCTGCAAGTTTAAAATAAGTTCATTATATCAATTGCTCCAAATGCATTTATGTGTAAGTGTGTGTGTGCATCTATCTCTCTACCAGTCTGTGTGTGTGTGCATAGAGATTGTGTATGCATGCTTGTGTGTGTGTGTGTGTGTGTGCGTGTGTGTGTGTGCGTGCGTGTGTGTGCGTGCGTGTGTGTGTCTTATCTCCTGTGTGCAGTGTGAGTCTGGGCTGCTGTTGTTGTCTCCCTGAGCTGTGCAATGGTTTGATGTTGAGTTTGATGACTAAGGCTCTTTGATCAGTGGCTATGTGTAAACTCAGGGAGGGGAGACAGGGACTCCCGCAGCCCCACATCTAAGACACACCACACACACACACACACACACAGTGATCAGCGAAGAGCAGCTAATGTAAAGCAAGAGTTGTATTCTAACCACGGAAAAAAAGTTCCACCAGCACCCCGTCGCTCTCTTTTCGTCGAGCCACTTCTGAACACTGGAAAGCATCTGAATTATGAATGCAGTGTAGGTGGTGAGAGAGTTATGCTGTCTTCATCATGTCACTTCTTTGTCTTCTCTCAAACAAAGAATTTAATATCGGTCATTTCGTTTACGGCCACACTGTTATTTATGTGATATTTCAAAAGCTGATTGATTTTTATTCCAGCCGTGATATACGGTTTATACTGCTGCAAGAGCGTGCTTTATTGGTGCCATAACACGAGCGCCGTTTCTTCTCAGTTTATAGTTTGGTGGGAAACTGCTGCCACGCTCTTCGTGGCCGTTATTCCTCGATGGCTCAACGGCAGCAAGATCACCAAAGAGTTTTAGCAGGTTTTTTAGTTTTGCCAGAAGATATCTGTTGATTTCATGTATTTTCATTGGTGCACTGGTGTAGTCAGTGGAATAATCCTTAACCTCTGTTACCACATTTATTCATTTTCTTTTATCTACTGTATTATCTTTACTGCTACTCTGTAAAAATGACAAAAAAAGAAAAAGCTTGAATGGGGAAAAGGAAGACATGGCCATTTTTATCTGGAGTCTTTATTTGACCTTTTCACAATCCTTTCCCCGTCAGTCAAAGACACACAACACTTTCTGATCATGCACTTCTGAGAAAGCTGCTTGGTCTCTGCCTCTGATCATCTATTCAATCCAGAGTTTTATTGGCAGGGTAAGATTATCTCTCTGTCGATGCTACCGCTTTAAGAGCACAGGGGCTGCTGGGAAGGCAGTCAGCGAGGGTTGGTGGTGGAGGAGGAGGAGGAGGAGGAGGGTGGTGGTGTTGGGGGGAGGGGGTGGATGGGCCCTGCAGGACCATTTGTGCTGAAGCTCATTTGCACAGCGACACTTAATTGGCTACAACAATTAATTAATGTGTTGGAAAGTTGGCACAAAAAGTTCATTTAAGAGGGTTTTAATAAGCAATTAGAGGAAAAGCAGCGAAGAGGGGGAATTACTGGAGAGGAAAGAGAAAAGCAGAGATGGAGTGAACGTCTGGCCGCTGGAAGCGTATAGGGCCTTAAACTGGTGTGCCACGGCTGCAGCGCTTTGTCTCTTCCACTGACCCTTCGTTTGTTTGAGGAGGTGACGAACGATTAGGTGTCATTATGACGTCGTTACATCCATTGCTGAAGCTGTTAAGTGGACTTGAAACCCACTGTGACCTCATAGTGTATACATCTCAACCCTGGTGGCCCCCCTCCCTTCCTCCATCCCTCCCTTTTCTACCTCTTGTCTCGGCGCCCAGTGTAAAATATCGCATGACTAATGAGCGGAGCAGGTTGGAGTCCAGGGGAAGATGTCCTTGGAAGACGAATGCATTTTCAGCAGAATAATTAACTTAATTAACAAATTCACATGCATATTCATCAGCCTATTAATGTCTGCTCCGCGCTGCTTGATGAGCAATGCAATAAGAACCGTTTCATTTGCATATTTGCGTTCACACTCCGCACCGTTCTCCAAATAAAAAAAAAGAAAAAAAGAGAAAAAGAAAAACCGGGAGAATGGGAGAAACTCGAGTGAAAAAAGACGTGCGGTCGTTCAGCCTCACGCTGTGTCACCCCCGCGTCTTTTTTTCACCTGCAGCAAGTGCACGCTTGGTGGTTTGCCTGCCGCGCTTTGGAGTGTGTGTGTGTGTGTGTGTGTGTGTGTGTCCGCCGCTGTTGGTAGCGCAACCTAGTACAACTTTATGGAAAAATGAGAAAATGAGTTTGACTCTCTCTCTCTCTCTCCCTCTCTCTCTCTCCCCCCCCCTCTGCTTCCTCTCTGACTCCCGCACACTCCGTCTCTCCTTCGCTCCTGCTTCCTGTTTGCATCTCTCTCCCCTAGTTATTTATTCATCCCTATCAGACTTGTCTTTGATTTATTTATTTGTTGCTTTTGAAGTTTTGCTCATCTGCTTGTCAGTGCATGTATGTTTGCGAGAGTGTGTGTGTGTGTGTGTGTGTGTGTGTGTGTGTGGCTGACTGTGTGACAGTTATTTCTTGATGCTGGTTTGAAACTAAAGTAGCAGCTAGCAGGGATTCAAACAAACAAATAAATGTGGGATGTTCATGTCCTTTTGCTTCCTTGAATTCTGTATGTTTAAAGGGCTCATTGTGTGTGTGTGTGTGTGTGTGTGTGTGTGTTTGTGTGTGTGTGCTTTTCTATCACACTGGAGTTGTATTGTGAGTGGCAGGGATGCTGTCCCTGTGTGTCTCAGCTTCTGTCAGTGATGAAATGTGTTTGTGTGTGTGTGTGTGTGTTTCCTGGGAGGCTGTAAGCATCACAGTCTTTCATCGATGTCTATGTATTTGTGTTTCAGCTCTTTGAACTAACTTGTGCGTCTTTAATTTCCCATGTATTTGGTCGTGTCTTGAGAGTTCCTCGCCAGTATAAGTGCATTTAGACTGAGCGTGGGGGGAGTGTGTGTGTATGTGTGTGTCTTTCTTTGCATATTTAGGGGTGTACTGGTGCAAAAGCTGGTATATTTGTGCAACCAGGAATGTGTGTGTGTGTGTGTGTGTGTGCGTGCGTGTGCTGCCAGCTTGTGTTCAGACAGCAGCAGTTTGTGGAGCGAGAATTAAAAGTAGGGAGAGATGCCAAGTGAGTCCCTGGAGACGGATACAGGGGACAGAGAGAGAAGAAAGAGGAAATAAAACGGATTTCACACACACACACACACACGCACACACACACACGCACACACACACACAGGCACACACACACACATACAGGCACACACACGCACACACATACAGGCACACACGCACACAATGATTTAGATTCTCACCTCTTTCCCGACTCCTTGCTCTGTGTCCTTTCCCTCTCTCTCTCGCTCTCTCTCTCTCTCTCTCCCTCTCCCCCCCCCCCCCCCCCCCCGCCTCTCTCTCTCCCTCCCTCTCTCTCTCCCTCTCCGGGAGGCTGGTGAGGTGACACCTTGTGAGCAGTATGACACTGTGCTGTCACCTCCCACTCCCAGCATCACACCTCTGCCCCCTGCTGGGCCAACCCAGTCACAGGCACCCAGGCACCCAGCCGGCCTCTCCTCCTCCCCTGGCATGCAATCTGGCAGCCTTAGAGCAGTTTTACATTCTCTCACGCATTCACTTCATACACGTATACATCTTTCTCTCTCTTTCGTCTCATTTCTTCTTCTTCTTTTATGGTCATTTCATCAAAACGCCTCCAGCGAGAATGTTAGGCTTGTATTCATTTACAGTTGGTCCAAAAAAGGACCAAATGGACCCAATAACAGGAAGTCAGTTGAAATCTAGACTCTAGAATAAAAAGAGGACTATGGTGCATCGTTTGCGGGATCAGCACAACATCAAGCGAACAAGCATAAAACATGATCATGAATGTGTCACCTACAGCAACCACAGCATGCTGTGTTAGCACACATCAGCCCATTGAGCTGCTTCCTCACACACAACTCGAGTCAAGCTTCCACATCATGCCCATCACTTGGGTATGGCAAGATATGGCACACTTTAAATCAGTTTGGATTGGACTGGTGGTCGAAAATGCAGAGACCCTGACAGAATGAGTCAGGAGTGACTTTATCCGTCCTCGCCACACAAGAGGCCCTTGATTTCTGGAAAAGCACAACCTCGCTGCACACTGTTTCGGGTACAGTGTCTTTCTGTTAACAGCTTTTTCATGTTTTCAAATTTGAAGTTTTTATCAATATAATCGAGAGCAAAGATCAAGCAAAAATGTCCAGGAATCTATTTACAAGCCTTTATTTACAAGCTTTTCTCTTTCACATCATAATTGATCACACTGACTAAATGATAATATCTTGTCAGTCAGAAGTCATCGCTCGACTTGTGATGTTAGACGTTGCCATAGGGTTTAGTGAATTGACGCCTCTGTTGAATTTGTGTTGGCTTGGTTTGTCTTGTATACCGAGGAGAATAACCATTCAGTCTCCAATAAATCCAACCTGCAGGTCTGACATTTACGTCTGACCCTTACGTTACATTACGTCTGACCCTGGTTCCCTATGTTCGGGCGATACCTGACGGAGACCGCGTGGCTCTCTGGTCACGCTCTGCCGTTGTTCTTCTTCACCCGCGAGTGTATTCTTATACCTACATGTCGCTT
>JAXDDX010000078.1:0-30000 GCA_034670405.1 Hoplostethus atlanticus | reverse complement strand
GAATGACCCTGGTAAAGGTCGTCCTCTCCTCCGCTCGGATTTAACCCCTTGTTGCCCTGTAAATAAAGAGGTGGGTAAACTATGACCCACAGTCTGTGATCACTGTCACTGTCACTGAAAATCAAAAGCATTAATGTGCGTTTTCCCCTCCTACTATGTTACAGCTTTGATGTATATTGTGCATTTACATCATAAAGATTTATGCCAGTTTATGAAGGTGGATAAACTCTATTCTGCAAATTTGACGATGTTATGAGGTGACAACCATTAGGACATTCCCACGAACAAGGAATCGGTCTGAATTGCCTCCTACTCCTTCTGATGAACCTGGATCAGCATACTGTAACATGCAAGGGCTATTATTGAGATGCCAATATCACTAAGGATCCAAATTATGAAATAGAGATTGGATTACACATGCACAACTGACAAATCCAATTCCACCTGAACATATTAATTCAAGTATGAAAAAGGATGGATCCCAGCATTAATAGGATGTGCAAGAGTAGTATCTGCAAGCAGCAGACCGTCCTGAGACATAGGACCATGTGAGATGTGTGCATTATGAAAAAAGAGGAGGATTATACAAATGATAAAAAAAAAACCATCTGTATATGCAATATTTAACACTGAGAGGAATATAAGAGCATGAGAAAAGACAATATGTGAAAAGTTACAGCACATACCCAGCTCTTGTAAAAGTGTGCTTGTATGTGAACTAGTTGTGGTCTATACTAATTGACGGAAAGTCATCAGTGGCAAAGTGGGAAAGTGATAAGAAGGAAGCTTTGGCTTCTCACTTTTCTTCCCCCGGTTCCTCAGAGGGGAAGCTCCCTCCATCACACAGCTGCTCTGAGGAGGAGAGGGGCTCCACGGGGCTCTGGGTAGCCTTAGCTCTCTGTGCCTGGGTGAGAATTAGCCAGCTTTAGCGCTCGCCTTGCCTGGTAATCTCTTAATCTGGCCAGGCTGAGGAGAAAAGGCTTTGGGGAGAGATTGGCGTGTCAATCCACGTCGTCACATCTCTCTTGGCACCGTCGGGCACACGGTGCACAGAACAGACAGAAAAGTTTTGTGGGTGAGAGTTCTCCGCCTTGCCTTAATGAATTAGGCCTGTTTAATGATTCTGCTTGTGACGAGACAGAGGGTGTGAGCGTGAGGATCGGGGTGCCGTGTCATCTTTAGAGGTGCTAGGTGCAGCATTTTCCAACGATCATATATGACATTGTCGAATTAACCTTGGTGTAATACGCTGGGAAAGTCGAAACCTCACATCCGGCAATAAGCTGCATGGTGGTTCCCACTCGTTAGCATTGAGGCTAGCACGAATTAGCATCGTAGTGAGACAGGTGTGGCATTTAGCTCAGTCCTCCTAATGTCATTTCTCCCATACTCTCATATATTTTGGTCAAATTTCAATGCTAATTGCTGCTAATTTACGTTATTTGTTCAAAATAGTAACACACAAAAAAATCTACTATCCTAATACCTGAGAGGCTATGCTATCATGGCTCTTTCTGAGAGGTCCCTAAAAGATACAGATGCAATTTTTGTACTATATTTTCATTGTTATTTTATACATAAATACCAGAATGCAGGAAATAAGGTCTCTGAATCTTAAAAGTTGCTTTGGAACATCTCACAATTTTTTGACTCAAGGTTGGCAAATCTGCTTAATCCTATATCCATGTCAGGAATCCGCAGGTAGAACGCCGTACTCGGATGGTTCACAGTTAATAATAAAACTATTGTTTTTTTGTTTTGTTTTTATAAAAATGGCAGCAAAACAAAAATACCTATCCCATAAGCCCTTTTGCTTCCTGTCGCAAAGAGGATGTTGGTCAAAGGTTTTCTCTGTTCAAACCTGTCAGAGGGGACTTTTCCATCGGCCTTTCACTCTTTGCACCATCTGCCAGGGCCAGAAACTCTGAAAAGCTTTAGCTCCATCTGTGTTGGAAGAACAGCGCCCTCTTCCTGCTTTATGCCATAAAACAATCTGTGTTTGTTCCGTAAAGTAATCCAAGTAATCCAGCAGATTTCCCATGAAATCCGACTTCTGGCACACCACGTGAAATGCAGTGCAGTAAAGGCCGGTAAAGGCTGCCAATCTTCTTGGTAATGATCTCATTTTGTTTCCAGTAATCAAACTAATGTCTCATGTTTATTGATGTTAAAATGCACTTTCTAACATCACTTTTAAACCCTTTTCACCGAGTGCTGGATATATTGTTGAAGTCCAGCAGGAATCTTGTACCCTGAATTCTCTAATTTCATTGTAAAATGTCAAAAACAGAGGGGCATCAATGGGATCCATTTTTTTTTATCAATTCTTTAAAAATGTTTTTGTAGAGAAATGGTTTCTAGAGGACGATTGATGATCGTGTCATTAAATTATACTTCTAATAACGATCTATGAATAACAACGTACCCAAGATGTTAACATCATAAAGAATGAGCAACAACCTGGTAGTGATTATGTATCGCCATGGTGATGAACGGCTAATGGGCTTGTGGAGAGGAGACTAAAGCCATCCTAATTCCCTTTTTCACTGGGAGCAGGGCACTGTGTCCTGAGCCTGTTAATCTGAACCCTTTAAACCTTTAATCTGGTTAGCTGTCTAGAGAGGGTCGCCCTGCGCACACACACACACACACACACACACACACACACACACACACACATGCAAGCAACCTGTCATAGCCTTGTAAAGCACTAGGCCATACCTGTCTCTCTCTCTCTCTCTCTCTCTCTCTCTCTCTCTCTCTGTCTCCCTCTCTCTCGCCCTCTGAGACACATGTGACATATTGAGTGCCTGCAGCGAGATTCTTCCCCATGAGTGGCATTCCAGAGCAGGCCGTCCCAGGGGAGCATGGGAGGGGGGTGTGGAGGGGGCAGCGCATCGGGCTTGTTGATGCGAGGGGTCTGGTTATAGGAGTGGAGGGAGGGGTGTTAGGACGCTACGATTCACCTACCAGACTCCCCTTGGCCCTTTTGCTGGAGCCAGGGTGAGCTTGCCTTGGCGATCATTCATTGTGGCTGTCTGGCCGTGGCGCTGCTTACCTCAGCATCAGTCATGCCAGGGCCTCGCTACCGGGCCCGCAGTGCGCAGCCTGACGCCCGTCCAGACACCTTCTGTCACACTAGAGGCCAGTCCCGTGAATGGAAACTGATTCATTGTGATATCTGTTGCTTCCTCTCCTCCCGGACTAGAAAAGGAAAGTTTCCAAGTATTTCGCTGCTCAGAACTGACACTGTGTGTTGTATGTCTACAGCGGGGGATGCTCTGATGCGGTTTGAAGTGGATGCACCCTTTCAAGCGCAAACATATCCACGTGTGTCGACCTGTATTTTATTACGTATTTAAACCATCGCCTGCTTTGAACTTCAACCATTTCCACGTTCCTTTCCCATTCCTGCTCCACTGCAACACAAAGCGAGTGCAGGCCTTTTTCCGTGCGGCGAGGGTTTGATTGTGTTTCTCTCCCAATTAGACCAGAATGGCGACTTTGTGTGCGTGAGTGCAGGCTTGTGTGCGTGTGCATTTTTGTCACATATTATCTGATCATTTTTCTCTTGCGCTCCCTTCATCCTCGCTCCTCTCCTCATTCTTTCTGTCTGCCGGTTAATATTTCATTCGCTCTGCCGTCGAAAAGCAGGCTGGTACATTAACCAGCGGTGCCAGTCGAGCTCTCTGGCTTGTGGCTGGCTGTATAAAAATAAACACACTCTAGTTGTAATGAACAGATGTCACAGAATTTAAACGTGCACTCGCCCCCCCCTCCCCTTTCACCCTCGTGTCCCACCACTCCTCCTCCCCCTTCCCGCTCACGCATAGAGGCGCACATGCATGCAGATAGACGGACGCAGAAATACACACACACACACACACACGAAGACAGTGAAGGACCTATACGCAGGGAGCAAAACACTTGTCCACATGAGCACAAGCTCTCTGAGACGTGCATTGACATGAAGTATGTAGAGAGCGTATGCACATACACAGGAACTCATACACTCTCATACGTATTCCCATGTGAGCTTCCCCCTGGCACGGGGACGGGGCACGGCAGACATCGTGTCGCTCTGCCAATCTCGTTCTCTCGCTCTGTATCTTGATCTTTCTCTTTCTAGCTCGCTCGCTCTCCCTCCCTCCCTCCCTGTCCGTCAGTCTGTCAGTCAGTCAGCAGGGTAGCACTGCGGTCATTTTACAGACTATTTTCATGAGGTCCACCCATCCACTTCCCCCGAGCCAGCCTGCCATCCCACAATCCCCAGCGGCATCATCAGAACCCATTTTTGGTACTGCGGGGAAGGGTTGGCCGTGAGTGTGTATGCTCGTATCTGTGTGTGTGTGTGTGTGTGTGTCCCTCCATCCCCCTTGTCAGTCCCGCTCTTTTCCCACTCAGTGCGTGCCAGCTCTCTGTGTTTGCTGGCTGACAGGACCGAAGGAGAGAGGATTGTTCTCTACGTACCCAGAGACCCTCCCCTGCCAAGTCTGGGATGAAATCCTCTCTGTAGCGCTAACTCCTCACAGTCGGGCTCCTCACAGAAAAACACACACCATTACCGCTCTGGGTGGGAGGGTGATACCACGCTAAAAGTCAGTCAGAGACACATAGGTCTGTTTCGTGCTCACGATGTGAAAAATATTCATTTAGTGCAGTACTGAGACTCAAAATCTGTGCTTTCCTTCAAACACGTGAAAAATCTGCCCATGGCTGAGACAATTCTTCAAATCTTTTAATCAAGTGACCTTGATACTAGTGGCGTGATCTGCCTCATTTCAATATAACCCAAGACAGCATTGGAAACAAGGGAAACAAGGGGAATGATCTCACCCCACTGGTGGATTTTTTCCACTTGTTTTAGTGAAAACACGCTTAAGCCTTGCTATAGACTAAATGGCCTTTTTACAGAGCGGGGTCAACTCCTTAAGTTTGAGAGAGAGAGCCGTGGAAGTTCGACAGAGCAGGCCGTCCCTGTGATGGCAGAAGAGGCGGGCTAAAGCAGATTAAAGGTGACAGAGAGAAAGGGAGCCGGGATGAAGGAGAAGGAAGAGATGAAAGGAGAAGGGGAAGAGGTGCGGAGGTCGTCCGGGGGGTGATCAGTGAGGTGGATGCGATGCCATCTGACAGGTCCAGCTGGGAGACTGCCCGCCCCCCAGCGCTGCAAACTGGTCAATATGGAGGCCAATTATTGCTGCCCATGTGACCAGGGCATCATCCAACCCTATCATAACACACACTCAGACACACACGCACACACACATGCCATCTGTGCAGACCAGCAACAACGACCCACACCTCCCCCTCTAATCCAGTTGCGTCCCCATGCACACTCCTACTTAACCTCCTAAACACGGGCCAACCACGCCCTGTCGCCGGACCCTCCAGAACGTGCCTGAACCGGGCCTCCTCGAAGATGACGGAGAGCCGTCGGACGGGGCCGGGAAGTTTCCATGGAAACTGCCCACGTCTGACTGCTAGGCCGCTAACCCGACGTCTCCTTCACTTTCTGCTTGTTCTACAGTCTGCAGTGCAACTCTCTTGTGCATCACCCCACACACACACACACACACACACACACACGCTCACAGTGTACACGTCAACATCTGGCACCACCCAAAACCTGCAAAAGCCTACCTGGCCACCCGCCAAAGGCCTGAAACCTACCTGGCACTCGCCCGGATCTCCACCTCTGCCTTTCACCCCCACCAACACCTCGGTTCCTGCCTGGCCCCTACCCCCTACCCCCAACCTCCTGCCTCCTGCCTCCTGCCTCCTGCCCCCCTCCTCCCTCCCGAGGCCCGTGTTTCTCCCTTGGCAGGACCTCCAGCAGTAGCATACTCTCAGTTTAGCTTCTGCCTTGTCTTCTGCCCCACTGCCCGGGCTGCACCGTGCCCCATTGTGTGATAACAAACAGATGTTGTGGAATTTCCTCTGAATGGGCTGCCAGTGACAGCCTCGCTCCCTTGTCTGGCGTGGGGTGGGGTGGGGTGGGGGGGCCGCACTGGCATACAGTCTGGCGTTGGGTCTGCAGCACCGAGGTTGGCCGAAGCGTGTTTTGTCTGCGTGATTGTTTCCACTGCATGCATATACAATCTTTTAGTTTTCTGTACGTGCACGAGCAAGTATAGGTTCCAGGGAAGTGTGTGTTGTTCATGTTCTCAGTTCTTGCAAATGTGTGTGGATGGAAATAAATTCTTCAAGTGTGTCTGTGTGTGTGTGTGCGTGTGTGTGTGTGTGTGTTACGTGACGGTTATGTGTGTACATCTGTCTGTTTTTCTGCCATGTAGTCTTTTTTTTTTTAATCATAACTGTGTGTCCATTTCATTTCGAATTGCTTTGCTTCATAGTTTTTTTTAATCAGTGACAGATTGCAAATGCTCATAATCGCTTGACCAGATTATCTTCTCCCCTCTGCATTGAATACTGAATGCTTTTATTCCCTAGATATTTTATAGCCGCATCATTGTCTTATATTTGTATTTTGCAAAACACTCTGTAATTATTTTAGCTAGACGGTTAATTGGAATTCACACCATAGTACTTGTGACATTTTGATAATCGCACTATTGACTGTTATATCGGACAAACACTCTTGATTTTTTTTTTTTCCCTACCAAGTTGAGTGAGAAAAAGAGTGGGCATGAACATGATAATTTAAACAGCGAGATTCATTCACTCACTTTTTATCTTGAGTGGAGAACATAGTGTAATAGTGTAATTGGAAGTTTTTTTTGGGTGGTTTTTAAAGTAAGGCTAGTTCAAATGACAGCAAATAGAAGTTACAAGTAAGAGATTTATGTCCACAATTACGGGAGAAAAAGACTAGGATCAATTCACAAAACACTGAAGTAATTTTGTAAAGCCGGTGGGGAATGTATGAAATAAACGATGAAGCATACTAACTAACTTCAGGCTGTCAGCTGGTGATTTTGACAACTTTGTTTACAAAAGCCTGCACAGTTCTTCATATTTATTATTGTGTTGAATGCAAAGTCAACAGCAATACATGGCCTGTGTGTGTATGTGTGTATTTATTTTTATATTATTGTTGTGCATTTTCATGTGGTGTTTTGTGTTGATATTTCTGAAATGTGCTGAAGTGTTGATAATTCTGAAAGTTGGGCTGTGGTACATCCTTAGAATTAAACTCCCTTGGTTAGCTCAATGATATGATTGTCCTTTATGATGTTTAACCTTGTCATCCGGTCACACACACACACACACACATACACAAACACACACACTATAGGCCTATGCTACTGCAGGTTATCAAACATACAAGCTGTTGTCTATCAAATGTGTGATAATTATTAAACCAGAAATCCTTTTCAATGTCAATTTTTCTTGCAAAAGAATTTTACCTGGATTCAAGTGTCAGCATCTTTACTTTAAAACTGTGTGTGTGTGTGGGGGGGGGGGGGGGGGGGGACATTTGCTCTGATTTGTGGCAAGGTTATCACATCCCAAAGAAAAGCTTAAATAAATATGCATATTCACAACAATGCCTTGCTGGTGTGTGTCGTGTGTGTGTGTGTGTGTGTGTGTGTGTATATGTGGCAAAGGGTTACTCAGGATGAGCGCTCTCGTTTTTAAACGTGCTGGATAATGAACAGATGCTGCAAAAATTAGGAAAGAAACATCGACTCCTCCCAGCAGTGCCACTTTGGCCCGCTGAACTGGCACACTGGCGCACACACTGGGTTGTCCTCTCCGGGGCTCCTGGTGCTGCTGCTGGGGAACATTAAGGGACTTGGCACGGCTCTCCTCCGCCAGCCTGCCAGCCTCTCTCTCTCTCTCTCTCTCTCTCTCTCTCTCGCTCGCTCTCTCTCTCCGGACGGTGGTGGTGGTGGTGGAGAGGGGGGTGTATTTTGATAGATGCCCTATCCCACTGCTGGCTAGCTTCACTTGGACTGACTTCTCCAGAAATGCATGCAAAGTTTTTTCTTTGCTGATTTGGCCAAAAGAAAAAGTATATGTATAGACCTAAAAACGCATGGTGCTTCAAGAGTTCATGGTTGGTTTGAGCTGCTGTAGGTCTCTGGGTTGAGCAAGGCACTAATGCTGCCAGGGTTAGGGGTAAGGCGCCTTGGGTAATGACACGTGTTAGATATTATATAGGAGTGGTTCTATACACAGCCGGAATGACTCAAAGTACCCCGAGATGTGCTAAAATAATATAGATCAGCATAAAGAACTCCGGCGTGGTTCTTCAAAATGTTTTTTAATAGAAACATTTCACGCACTCTTACATGACTTTTTACAGCACCATGTAGATTCTGGTCCAAGACTAAAGAACCTTTAAAAAAAAAATACATAGTCTTTAGAAAAGAGAGGCTTTAGAAAATGCCCGTGCCCTCCCTCGATTCTTTCTTTTTAATGGTTTCAGTGAAATACGTATTTAGTTGTTAGGTCTACAAGTTAATTCTATCACTATCTATTATTAAAAAAAAACATATCGTTTTTCTTCAGATAGGCTAATAGTCCTGTGTAATGTAAGTAAGGTTTTTAAAAACGTAAAAACGTTATTCCTACACTGACATTAGGCCTGACCAAAATGTGCTAATGATCCATGCTCGTTAAAATTAAAGTTTGCTTTGTCTTGTCTTGGGTTGTAATTGATTTTTACAAAATACTAAATTCTGCTAAGTCACTGTGTGTCAATTCACTAAACCCTGAGTTGTAGCAAAGTCCCTGCATCTAATATTATTCACCACAAAAACTTCTGAATTCCTGGGGACAAACTGGAGCACTGACCGACGACTGGCTAGATATTATTTGCCTATTATTTGGGCAAAGTGGTAAATTATTAAAAGAACAGAGGGAAATTTCCCCTGATGTTTATTTTCTTTTCAGATATTATTTCAAAATAGATTCCCTTCATTTTTTTTATTGATCTTTGCTCTGCGTGATAATGATAAAAACTACGAGATCACATTTTCACTAACTTAGACCGAGGCATGATGATTCCCCCACGCCTTGCCAAGCCCAGTGGACGGCACAGTGGGTCTAAATTTCCAGTAAACTCAATAACTGTGTGTGTTACTGGTATTGACATTGGTCGCCGTCATTCACCACCCAAAGCCTCTGTGTGTCCTTATAGCATGAGAGCACCCAGGACATTTTGAGGAACATATGGGTCCCGGGGCAGCGCTCCAAACCCAGCCGGGGTGGCAACGGCTGCCCCTTGCACTGTGTGTGTGTGTGTGAGCACCAGTTATTTCATGATGCTGGTTTGCAATTAAAGTAGCAGCTAGTAAGGATTCAAATAAACAAATAGACGTGGGATGTTCATGTCCTTTTACTTCCCTGAATTCTGTATGTTTAAAGGGCTTGTTGTGTGTGTGTGTGTGTGTGTGTGTGTGTGTGTATGTGTATAAGGTTTATATATATATATAGACTCAAACACAAAGGTTTATTTCGTTTAAATAGCTCGTGATAATGGCATGTAGGGTCATTTGAAATCCAGGGTGGTATCAAAAATAAAAATAGGCCTGCATTTGAAATTGCGTTGCTTTAGTGTGAAATGTTTGTTTAAAGTTACAAGAGGTAAAATGGGAACGGCTGCACAATTATTATTTTTTATGTTTAATAGCCTATCGATGTTTAGAGAGTAAAGAAAAAAGAAAATTGAATTAATAAAGAAACGAATATTTTTGCGTTTTACCACCTTTAACGGAGCCGTAGTATGAAAAAGAAAAAAAAGGAACGAAAGAAAAAGAAAAAGTTAACTATTTTTCTCATACAGAATAAATAGGGAAATTTGCTGTTGCATTGCTTTTCAGCATACATTAATTAAATTTAATCTCATTTAATTATTTTCCACCATGTTAGTCCAGGCCACTCCATTGACTACAGGAATATGTCAAACACCAAAGAAGTTGGGATGGTATAATTTTTGTATGACATAGTTTAGGCTACACGAAACAACTCAAAAAATGTGTTGCTAACTTGCAAGATAATGAAAGATGAATGAAAGGCGTTTTATGTCGCAACATTTTCAGGTATTTTGGAGACAGCCTGGTGCATGATGGGGTTAGCTGGACTGTTATCAAAAAAATAACTCCCAATTGTTATTGAAACCATCACAGAAGCAAAGACAGCAGAGTTCTCTGTTAGGCATAAACCAGCAGGAGCTCTTCGCGGTGCTGAAAGACTTTCCCCTTCGTCAAAAAGTGGCTTTGTGGTCAAGAAAACATGGACCATACCTTCACTAAACGAAGTGTTAGGCACTAGTTAACCTATAGTGTTAGTATTAGTTACCCTGTAGTGTTAGTATAGGTTAACCTACCCTACTAGTAGGATGCCTAATACAGCCTAGGTAGCCTAAACTTTGCTCTCTGAAGGTACATTTCCAGAGCAAACGTGGATACTTTATTTACGCCTGTCGATTATAATCACTCCGTACATTTAAAAAAAAAGAAGTGTGCTGTGTGACACTCAGCCGAGCAAGCGAAATGGCACACAGGTTTATTTCACTGGAAAGGATGGTGTTGCTACACACTCCTTCCTTTCCCGTGTGCATCTGAAGCCAGCCTGGCCCAGGGGACTCCTGCAGGTTGTGGCACCAAGCCTGGTCAGCCTCATATAATCCAATAATCCATAGACCGGCCAATATTAAGGCCATATGGACATGGTGCAAACGATGAAATATTTTCTAAAAGTGTTACATTATAGTAATGCCAATAGTTAATGCAAATTTGATAGAAATTAATGAAATGTTTAGATTCGATATAGAAAATAATTATCCCTCTTTTGTAGATTGTGCAGGGAAAAGCATTAAGAAAAAAGCTGTTTAAAGGTAAGATGCTGAACACGCCAAGGCAGACACTATGAATAAATAATCAAGTTACACAGTCTCATTTATTGTAATTTTATTTTACCACACAGTTGTTTGAATACAAAGTTGAACTTGACTTTTTTTTGTTATGAAAAAATGCTCAGCAACACATGGGTTCCCTTCATTTCCATAGACTATTAACATTAATTACAAAAACAACACAATAAATACGTGCAATAATAATAATAATAATGATAACAATAATAACAACAACAACAACAACAATAATAATAATAATAAACTCATTCAACAGCAGGTCGCAAACCAATTGGAAAAGATTAAACCAAGATTGCCTCTGAAACAAAAATACAGTACAGTAAAAAAAATAGGCATAATGTGAAAGCATAAATAAGGAAAGGGGAATTTTTAAAAAAGATTAAAACATTTTGACCAGCCCAGCCATTGTCAATTTAGTTAGCTGTTCAATCAAAGTGTGTGTGTGTGTGTGTGTGTGTGCACGCGCACTCGTGAGTGCACCAAAAGTGGTGATGGGACATAGAGTGACAGTCTTTCTGGGCCTTGTTGCCTTGCTTTGTAGTCTTGGTTTGGGTTTTGCATAGTTTCGAAACGATTGATTTGCTGGAGAACAGATTATTCCAAAACAACCCAACTAGCACATTTTCTCTCAGTTCAGTTCCAACTGCATTTCTGCATCACAATCTCTCAATTCTCACATGGATAGGCGATTAAATGTGATTTGTATTGGCTTGTTCATTATTTCATTTCTAATTCAGAATAGTATTAGAAACCCACCGACAATGTCAAGGTGTAGCTATAGCCAGTGATGTAGTGGTAAATAAATAGGTGGGTAGACTCTGAACAACCACCAATATAAAAAAAGTCAATAATATTTTCAGAAAAGCATTCATATTTTCGTCTTTAAAAGACCTCTTACATTAATTTGATACTTCTTAGTGTAATGCATACTATTAATTGACCTCATAAAGATTTATGTCAGTCTAAAATGTTGGATCAACTCTACTGTGCAAATACAAAGGTGGGTAAACTGACTTTAGGTGGGGTTACCCTCCACTACATCCCTGGCTATAGCAAGAAAAAAACAAAAAACTAAAAGTTAATATTAATGAATGAATTAAACGAAAAGCACGAATGACAAGGAGTGAAACATCTCTACAGAATGCCTCAGTCCTGGCAGGTAAGCTCGTCGAGAAATGTGCCGCGGATAGCTTGTTGATTGCAGGGGGGCGCACAATAGATTTCTTATTTCAGTTGTGAAAAAACGCATTCAGTTCATCATACACAGGGGGCCGTTCGTGGTGTAAGTGCATGTCTTGGTAAGGCAGGACGTTTTCAGAGTGAATGCCGCTCCGGGCTCCTGAGGAGCCAAACACCAGGTTGTGGGCCCCGGCGGGTCTGGAGCCAGGCAGGCCAGGGTAATGCATAGAGTAGTGGTACCCCTTCTCGTTATCGGGGGACGCGGGGCCTTGGTGCTTCAGGGAAAAGTTGCCATTGATGCACAGCGGCGGGCTGAGGGGCCCCTCGTACTCGGGGCTGTTATACTCCGGGGACCCGCTCCCCCCGTACAGGGAGTCGTAGTAGCCGTGCGACCTCAGCGGATGCGAGTTCGAGCCCGGCTGGCAGTGGGGGCTGGAGAGACGCGCGCACTGGTACGGGTAGGAGTGCATGGAGAAGGAGCTGGATGCGTACCTGCCCCCGTCCTGGCACTGCTGCTCGGTTAAGAAGTTACGGGAGTTAAGCTGCAGGCATCCCGCCACCAGGTTGGTCGTAGGCTGGGAGAGTCCCTTGCACAGCGTCTGGACGTAGGCCACGACGTCTGGCCTTTTCCCAGAGCGCAATATCTCCGACAGGGCCCAGATATAGTTTTTGGCCAACCGGAGAGTCTCGATTTTGGAGAGTTTTTGCGTTTTGGAGTAGCAGGGCACCACTTTCCGCAGATTGTCGAGCGCAGAGTTTAGGTCGTGCATACGGGTCCTCTCTCTTGTATTGGCCTTGTGCCGCCGCACCTTGGACCGCTCGACCCGGGCCTGGGTCATTTTGCGCTTCTTGGGGCCCCTTTTCTTGGGCCTGTCTCCCTCTGTATCCTCTACATCGTCGTCCTCCTCCACCTCGTCGTCCTCGTCGTCTTGCCCTGCATGCTCGGAGTGCGTCCGGCTGTCTCCTCTCAGCTCAGAGACATCCATGTCGTCTTGGTCCTGGTCGTCATCCTTGATCGTGTCTGCCTCGTCGTCGCTGTCCTCCGCCCAGCCGGAGTATTTCTGCACGTCGGGAAGCAGCGAGGGGTCACTGAAAAGCCTCGTCAACATTATGGCTCTGGAAAAGAGAAAGCAACAAGGATGAGGCCTCACAAGCAGGAACAGGAACAATCCAAGTGGATGTGCAATTATCCATGCACAGCGTTTACATACTAACACCGCAACCCCTTAAGAAAATAATTTATAGGGAATATCACAGCAAAATCTGTAAGTCCCTATGAGAAAATCAGTTGGAAATAAAAAAATACTATAAAGTGCGATAAGGTCACTATAGACTCACTACAGAATACAATAGTCACCCTACAAGTCCACGAAGAAATATTATAGGAATATTATATTGATACCATAGGAGATAAAAATACCATAAAGTGCGATGAGGAAACTCCTCACCACAAACACACTATAAGACCCTAGAGGAATATAAAAGTATGATTGTGGTTTTCGCTATGGGGTAATGGAGGGGAGATACCAGACATGGCTCTTTACTCTTTGCCTAAAGGACAAAGAGTGAAAATGTGTTATGCGCGGCAAAAAAAAAGTCCGTCTTCCATCTAAAGCATTGCGTTGGGCTCCAGCCAGACGGACCCCATTTAATTCCCTGCTGTCATCCGTGTGCCCTGTCGCGTCCCCTCGCAGCGGGTCCCAGCGGCAGGGGCCACATTACAGGTCCCATGGGGACCCCCACTTTCACTCCTCCTGACGCCCATATACACTCCTGGCTGCATTCCAGCACTATTCATCCACACTGCACACCTCTCCACAGAGGAGGCAAAGGGGATTTTATTTAATTGATGGACTATCGCTTCGTTTAAAGTCATGCTGATTATTAAATTAAGGCTACGTATAGACATCCCAATTCAAGCCGTAAAAAGGTTTGGATAACAATTTCCACGCCCACCCATACTAAAGTCACGACGAAAGGACATAGTTTAAACAATTTGAAAAATACACAATTTTAAAAGAAATTCTGTTCTCTCCGTTGCCACGAATCTCACAATTTATATTTCATTTCAATATAATATATATTTCCTCAGTGATCACGCTATTTGTATTACGTAATAATAATCATAATAATAATCATAATAATTATAATACTAATAATAACAATCATAATCATAATCATAATAAACTAATTCACTAAAACAGCCATGTTATTTTCTATTTAACATTTCTTTAATTTATTTGCAGAAATAACCTGATTACAGTAAGCCAAACTATAACGAGCGTAACCATACTTCATACAAAAACAAATAAAGAGAGATACTAACTAATTAATCCAAATCCGAAGAGAAATATTGTTTACCAGCTGATTCGAAAACGACATCAGAGAAAACGACAGAGCGACGAGGTGGTCTTTGACAGCTTCAATAAGTCTCCTCTGGCTTACCCCCTCCAACATGTTTCACCTCCCATCTATTCTTATAGTGGAGCAGCAGATAGACTTGCAGCCCATAGTAAGGTAGGCTGTGATGGTTGGTTAATTATCTCGGGGGGTGTGCCAGGGGCAAAATCTAGTTCTCAAATCTCAGGCTCAGGAGGCTTGCTCAATTAAAAGGGAAAAAAACAACAACGTTTAATTAACAGACCGTGCACCTTACACGAAATAGATTTCACACATAATCCAGTATGCAAGAGTGCCCGATTTCAAAGCACTTTTTAGTCAGCGGTAACCCTTTACAAATGGAAATCGCTTGTATCCTTTTAGCCCTCGTTAAATATAAAAAGCGCAACTCACGAAACACAGATATTCCACCTCGCAAAACCCTGCAAATTTTCAGTACACCATTGTGATGGGAGACATAACTATGCTGGTGATTGTGTTGTGTCGAGATAAATTGTTGAAGACAAAACTAGACAAACACAGATAAATCATGCTGCACACCGCCTGTCACAGTCGATGGCGTTGTCCCACCCTTTCATTTGCGCCGAGATTGAACGTGCAAATCACCGTCAAAATCATCAATAAATTCCCCGTTAAGCTTGAGGGCATCCTTCGTTGACGCTGGAATCTTCCTTTAAAATTCGTGTCTCCTGCATGCGCATTGTCTGTTTCTTTGATTCAAGGTCCAGACGCAGGAATCTCTAAATCAGATTAATGTCCGATATGATCTGTTTACAGACACTGTTGTGAGGGCTGTTCCATTCCCAGGACCGGTCCCTGTAAATGATCCCGAATGAATCAGATCGGGACTGGAGACGATTGCCTTTTGACACAATCGTAATATTAGATCTTAGGTTTTTATAATCCAGTCAGATCTGGCTGTTAAAAGTTGAAGGACATACAGAGAGAGAGAGAGAGAGAGAGAGAGAGAGAAAGAAAGAGAGAGAGAGAGGGGAGAGAGAGAGAGAGAGAGAGAGAGAGAGAGAGAGAGAGAGATGAGAGAAAGACGAGCTCGTGCAAGCTCATACGGATCTATTGAATGGTCATATATGGAAATGCCATTTATGCCCATATAGCCTACATATGTAAGAATTGGTCGTTTTGCATGTGTATCATACAGGATGTTTATACCGTATATCCAAAACATAGAAACATATAAAATACAGTTCAGTATATTTTAATTAGTCACAGATATCACATACAGCTATATGGCAATATGTTAGATTTTCCTTATGGAGTCCAAGCTTGTAACCTAGCCTTCCCTCCAAGAACGTGCGTAAATTAAGAACAGGATATAGAAAGTCAGTTGCAACAAAAAAAGGAATAACCCTTGTATTATTAATATATAATCCCTGTTTATTAGAGTAATTTAGCCCTGATTTTTGGACCGTCACTATAGCAACACTACAGCAAAGTACAAGGCTTTTCTTTTTGTTTATGTTCCAACTTACCTCGGATCGAGCTCTTCACAGGGGGTGGGAAAAAAAAACGCGCGTGAGTTTCAGACCATCTTCAGGGACCGCGAGCGAACGAACGAACGAACGAACGCTCCTGTTACTGTATAGGTGCGGCGCGCAGCGTTCACTGGTAGTGGTGGTTCTATCCCCGCGCGCGCGCTCAGATAACCGTAGCCGGTGTATGTGTGTGTGTGTGTGTGTATGTGTGTGTGTGTGTGTGTGTGGCAACCGCGAGCTACCGGGGACGGGGTTACATACCAGCTAAGGCTGTGATGCCAGCGCCCATATGGCTGGCACGTCACCGGCAAGAGCCATCACATGAGAGCCCGGTGATTGACATGCGCCCGCATTCAGAGAGATTTGCCCTCCCGGGGGAAGAGAGAGAGACAGAGAGAGAGAGAGAGAGAGAGAGAGAGAGAGGTGGAGGAGGAGGTGGAGGAGGAGGAGGAGGAGGGCTCCGCCATCTGTCACCGCGCTAGCGCTCACACAGCCAGAAAGAATGAGGAAAAAAACAGAAGAGAGGGAGAAAATAAAATGGTGGAACAACAAAAATCATCATTGTTGACCTGTGCTGCTGCATCAAGGGATGCAGGCTATTTCTTATCGAACCTGTGCGTTTTCACATGCCTTTACGAACTCCACAGTCAGCCTGTAAAACATTTTAGAAGGATGCTGCACAAATACACACAGCAAAATTTCAGCCCCTGTAGGAATATAATAGAGATGCTTTCGGAGGTAAAAATACCATCAAGTACGTTAAGGTCACTGTAAATTCACTGCGGAGTGCCACAGACGCACCATCAGCCCCTATAGGAATAATATAGTGAAGGTTGCCCAGTGCCATAAACTGCTGTGGGTTTAATAAGCATGATGTAGTGGCAAATGAAAAGGTGTGTGAATTATGACCTCCAGTCAAACAACCACCAGTATAAACAATAATCAACTATACTTGCGCATTAATTTATACTTCCCCCTTCTTAAAAGACCCTATATTCATACAACACATCCATTTGATTTGATTTACTGTGACATGCACAATAAACTTGCTGAGTTTAGTTGGGTTTAGCCCTCACTGCCTCCCTGGGTATAAGGAGGGTGGGAGTGGGGGGATGGGGATGCATTATAAGTGCATTAAGGCCGCGGAACAGAAGGCATATTGTTTATTTATTTACCTAATTGGATCAAATTATGCTGCAATGTATTCAGAGGAACAACAACCAAAACCGATTGTGATTTGTTCTGACTCCAATGGTTCACTGCAGCGGGCACAGATGACCGACTCGCCCGAGCTTCAGTTGAGACAGACAAAATGTGCAATATTATATAGGCTTCTGTGAGCGTGGAGATCAGATGTTTGCTGGTTGGTGGATCTGAGTGTGTGAGGCTGCTGGTGTTTCTCTCTAGAGCGCAATGCTGAGTGAGGGGCGCCTGGAGGGGCGAGTGTCAGAAAAGAGAGAGAGAGAGAGAGAGACATAGAGACGCAGAGAGAGGAAGGGAGAGAGAGAGAGAGTGAGACCCAGGTGTGCAGCCCCACCAGGGACAGGATGAAAAATGGAAAGGGGAGGGGAGGGCGGTTAGCTGAGATGGCAGGGGATTGGTGATGGTAGGAGCTGGCAGAGGTGCCCACGATTTAGGAGGAGGCGAGTTGGCACATCAGTGGCATAGATGCAAGACTATGAATTCCTTGTCACCGGCGTTTTGGTTCCCCCAGCACAGTCTGCCTCATTGCATTGTGTCCATCCCAGCTCTGAGATCTCTCTATTTAGCAGACATTAGTGGAGTTAATGTGGGAGAATGAGCTTGATGACCACCAAGTCCAACTTGGCACAAAGAGACCCATCGGGCTGAGGAAAGAGGGACCTGGAGGCTGAGAAATAGCTGATGGAGGCTCATCATGTCCTTGGGCCTGGATCACCCCTATATCTCCTCCACGTTCGCCACCACGGGGCACAGGAGGTGGGGTGGGTGGGGGCTGTTTGGGGGGTGCAGGGTCATCCCTGGGGTCAGCAGCAGTGTGGCAGCTGTGGCTAGGGAGCCGTGATGCTGCACATTCACTAATGTGTCTCATCCCTTATGGGACGAGGGGACGGTAGCCTGGCACTACCCCAAACCGTGGTGGGGCGGGTGGGGTGGCGGCGAAGGGGCATCAAGCTCCGCCGGCAGCCAAATCTGTGCCCTATCCTACCTCAGCTGCACTGGGGAGGTGAGGTGGGGGGGGGGGATGTGGCCATGGGGGGCTGATGCTTCTCAACAAGTCCCAAACAACCTTCAGGTCACCTTGCCAAAATAAATGCTAAATGTCAACAGCATGGCTTTAGCCAGTGACGGGCTCAAGGAGACTCCAATCACAGAGGCTTTGATCTGAGATGGAAGCACTGGAGGAGAGTTTGTCCCGGAATTACAATATTTTCCAATGACTTTGCATCTTATTTGTATGTGGATCAGTTTTGAGCAGCGGCCATCTGCCGTCCTTTTTTCATAGGGTAAAGATATGCAATCGAAACGAGAAAAAAAAAAGAATCCCTTTCCCTTTAAGATATCGAATTCTCCATCACTCTCTCTTTCCCTCCACACACACGGTCAAATGACACCCAATAGCCTTCCAAAGTCATCAGGCCACTCCTCCGTACCTTTATCGTCTGTCTCCCCCCCCCCCTTTCCTCCTTCCCTCGCTGTCAGACGCGGGAGGTGATGACCTGCTCTTCACTTGTCTTTCTGGAAAGATCTACAAAGTTCCACTGGCACAAATATGAAATACAACACACACACACACATACACACACCCGCCCCCCCCCGCCCCCCACCAGACTCCCGGACCCCATCTGCACGCTCCTCTCTCCAGCCCCCTAATTGCATATGCACAAATGCAAATGCCTATTAATTAATTACTTGACTAATTAGTGCAGTGGTATTTCAGAGCGATAAATCAAGTGGAGATGGGGCCGAGGACGGCGGGGCAGGAGGAGCGTCAACAATGAACCTACACCAGAGGGAGCGCTCCTCCTATACTCTAAGTCCTTACATGTGAGCAGGAGTGTGTGTGTGTGTGTGTGTGTGTGCTCTTAAGAGGAATTGCGCGCGCCGGAGATTCGGAGGCACCGTTTTTAAACCCCCGAAGGGCTGAGAAGAGCCGAGGTGAGTCTGTGCGTCTGAGAGAGAGAGAGAGAGAGAGAGAGAGAGAGAGAGAGAGGAGATGAAATGTAGGTTGCACACCAGATATGACCTCTGCTCTACCAGCCGTGTTGTTCCCTGGCACGTGGCCAAGCCTGGCTGCTCCGTGTAGCTATTTCACTGAGGGAGAAACCGTTGGCTGGTGTTATTGATAACATATTTCTATTGACATGAGAAGTCATGTACAGTAGTTCAATGAACATAACAGTTGGCATTGTTTATGCAACGATACTGATGTGATAATTGTGGCATCTGTGATTGGGAGGTGAAAAATTCTGGCAGCCCTGGGTAAGATGTGTGTGTGTGTGCGTGCCTGTAGGTGTGCCAGGCCCCCCACCATAGGTGCCCGTGGAGATCTCCGGACTGAAATATTCATTCTTGTTTGCTCGCCCAGACAGTGTGGTCCTAATTGCAGCATCAGAGAGCTCCACCTCTCCCTCTCTTCTGGCTTGGCTGCAGAGGATACGAACCTCATCTGGGAGCAGGATGCCCGTGTAAGTATGTGTGTGTGTGTGTGTGTGTGTGTGTGTGTGCGCGCGTCCTGTTTCCTCTGGAGTGGAGTTTGTGTTGCTCACTCGCTCTTCTCTCACTCACTCACACACAAGTGTAATTCACAGATGATGCACATGAGCGTATACGTCCAGCACCGTGTCCACGTACCATTCGTCGCTTCACGTATCCACCACTGGCACTGTGTATTTCAGATTGCCTCCACGCCTCATTCGCTCTGCCTGCGTATGGAGTTGGGGGCTGGCTATTGATCTCTCTGTCAACATCTCTGTCTGTCGATCTGTCGGCCCACAGGGTGGTGTGCGCAGCTCTGGAGTTTTTTTTTTTTTTTTCATCAGTTCCTGTGCCAACCCGCAACCCGTGCCCGGCCAAGCTGAACCATCTTGTGGGATTTTTGGCTTTTAATTATAGTAAGAGAGGATTAATTATGGCAGTGGAAACAAGGGGCCATGCATTATTGATGCTATGAGTGAGGGGCTGGAGGGGGTAGAGGGTGCTAATTAAATCACTGCCCTACTGCCACGTCCTCCTCTGTCTCTGCCTCCACCATGTCTTCCACCTGCTACGTCTCCAACACCCCACCCTACTCCACCCACACACCCACACACACCCACACACACATTGTCATCTCATTCAAACACTCATATAGACCTCTGTCCTCCTTTTTCGTCATCTGTCTGTTTTTCTGGCTGTTGGTCTATTTTTTTTTACCCCCCCCCGACTATTTTTTGACTCCCTTTTTGAAATTCCCACTCTCCATCCTTACCTCCTCAGGAACCTCCTCTCTAGTCTGCGCTTCCTCCCTCTCCCGCACTCTCCACTTCCTGTGTCTCAACCGAATAGCGGCGGTTTCCCTCCCCTTCATGCTTGTTTTGAGTTTACATGCTGCTACATTTTGTTGAGAGTTTAGTCATTTATTTTATCCATCTATTCAGACTTCCTATCCGAGCCTAAATGACCGCCTTGGTTTCAATTCAACCTCCATTAAGGATGTTCTTCCAATCAACACAGGTTGAGCTACCCCAAGAGCCAAATGTAACAAAAGAGTGCCATCTACTGGAATTTATGTACCATGGCTGCCTCCATCTATTCCCCTTCAACCATTTGACTTGCAGTGATATCTCTTTGTACTTTTGCTTTATCACAAATGCAACATAGTTTTAGATTGAATGGATCTACATGAATGTTAGAAATTTGAAATTTTGATTAATGGTCTCATATAAGACATTTGACTTTGTTATTTTCCTGCTTGGTAAAAACCGAAGGTGCACAAAGCAGAAACTCACTCTGTTTGAAGATTGTGTTATTATTTTCACTTCTATGTTATTAGCACTCCTTGATATCAAAGTGTCCTTACTGTGAGGATTTCTACATTGATATACCCAAGTAGAGACACTTTAGATCACAGTGCCCTATTTCTCTCATGACCTCATGACTGTAGGTGGGTAGATAACAATAGAGAGAGTGAATCCTCAGAGATCCCCCCTGGAACCTCATCAAGGAAACCCCTGATCCCTGCACCCCTGCACCCCAGTTTGAGAGCCACATTCCTAACCTACTTCTTTCTACCTTCCTCATGGCTGCTACACCTGCACGCATTGTTTATTTGCCACCCCCACCCTCTGCTTTTTTCTCTATTTTCACACGAATCTTGTTTCTTTTCTGGATCCTTGTCTCCTCTCCGTTTCAATTCCTTTTCTTTTGTCTCTCTTCCTCCTCTTGCTATTCCCTCTCTTATTTCTCAGGGATTATCCCGCCAAACAGCGTGTCACTGCTGTCCTAACACATTGCAGATGGATATCGTGTCCCGGGCCGCCGGGTGTCTGACGTAGCAGTAACGGCCACTATGGCCAAGGAGGTAATCCCATCTCCACCCCATAATTTCCTCTCTGTCTGCCTCTCTGTTTGTGCGTGTATGGTGTTGTCGTGCACAGGGTTCACCGCTCACCATTTTGGGGCATCATGAGCCGAGGGTTGCCTATGCCACCCTAGCTTGTAGTTACAGTGACAGGACAGCAGATGGTGCATGTGAATCCTTCACCAATACAGTGGAGGGGGAGTAAGCACAACTATAGATGGGGCTGAACGTAACAATGCACCTTTCTGTGTACCTGCCTAACATATGGACACAAGTGAATGGTTGTTAGCCTGGTTAGCGTGATAGTATGTTATATAATCAAAAGGGGGGGTGGAGTCAAGTGAGGTGTTGACTGATAAGCATTGCATCTCTGTGCCCTCAACAGAATTACCAGGACACCTGCTACGACGGTACAAAGCCGCTCTGTGATCCCGATTAATGGAATATTTCACCTTTATATTTCCTGCGCATGCATCGGCTTATTACTGACGGAGCACCTGGCAGGCATAGGGAATAGGCTAGGGGGGAAACCATGACAGAGAGGAGTTTGGGGGTGGATTTTTAATAGTTGTGTTTGCTAAATTGTACGTCTCCCTTTGCTTTTTCCTTGACGTTTCTAATGTTTTCATCTCATAGTTCCCTCAGAATACATAGAGTAGGTCTATGTGCCATGGGGGGCGGGGTGTGTGAGGGGCTTTCATAACAGGGAGCAGGACGTCCCATTTAGGAGTGGATAGAGTTACATACTTTTTCCAATCTGTCATCGGAACTGGCCTGGAGTGCCTCCTTTGTGTGTATGTGTGTGTGTGTGTGTGTGTTTATGCCTGTACACACATTTTGTACAGCCTGTCCCTCCTTGCTGTTGGAGTTATCATCAGGTTCTTTTTTTATTATATGTTCTTCTCAGTCTGTGTTGTGTTCTGCCAATAAAATGATTTAAACACATGTGTGCCCAAAACAAAAGGTAAACCCAGCGCGCAGCAATAAAAATACACATTTAGGTCTAAATTTAGATGTACATGCTCATCATCAGTCACCAACAATACATGTAGAAGCCAGCAGCATCCCAAACACAACAATGACACACCGGGCTTAATAATGCACCCCAGGGGGTCCACGCTCACCGACACACGTGTGAGAGGCTAGCAGTAGTTATATAACGGCGTTCCCTGTAATAGATACCATAATAGTAAATAGGTTACAAGTGGAACAGCATCAGGATCAGCCGAGGTACATGCAGCAGCAGAAACAAAAACAAAGGAGAAGAGAGAATGGGGAAAGCAAGTTATCGGTGATGAAAATGAAGCAACGTTCTTTTTCTTTGCTGCAGATGACTTCATGTATTGCACAGCATCTTGGCCTCCAATTAGAGCAATTTGTTCTCCTTGTCAGTGTGTCAGCAGTGTGGAGTCATTTTGTTAATACGACAGACTGCCTGGGGATTTTTCCAAAGCCTGGCCGCTATGACACGTCCTGTGAATTCACTTCATTGATCTGAATGCTGCACTGACAATTTGTCTTTCCAGTAATCCACACAGGCAGGGGAGAAGAGCGGTCAGGTCTGTGGCGTGATACGTATGTGGTGTTCCTTTGACTGAGTGCAGCTTGTGCAAGTGTTTACCTTCTTGATATCTCTGAATGCCAGTTCAGATTTTAATCTGACCTAACCCCGACTGCTCCAGTGAGGCTGCACAGCAGACAGCAGGGCAGAAGTAGAGGGCTGTGGTTGCACTGTGGCAGCTCACAGGGGGTGAATGTGGTTGGATTTACCCGAGAACAGAACATCTGAATTAGAAAAGGATTTTCCGGAGCTCTATGAATCCAGCCAGTGTGATATATATTCGCTGAACACACCCCTTACACACCCAGAACAGCGATTACTGCCTTTTGTCACCCAATACAGGAAAAGGAAGGTAAAAATGCCTCAGCTTTCAATCTGACCTTCAGATCACAGAACTACCTATTCACCTGTTCGCCTCTGCTTTTTCCCTTGCTGTTTCCTGTTCGGTCTGTCTTTGACTGTTCTCTTGTTCTCAGTGTTTTTCCTCGTCTGCTCACCCAGCTTCTCTCTGCTGGGTCACACAGGAACACTTTCCATGCAGCTACACCAAGTTCATTATGTAGCAATGACTGTTATTCAACCAGCGGTTTAATGAAGTAGCATTCTGTGGCTTGTAGCAACTTAAACACAGCACATTACACATTCCTCGTGAATTAATTCCTGTCAAATACAACACATCATGTTATGTAACCGCACTGGAACTAAATCGAATGGCGGTAAGTGACTGAAACAGGTTTAATTTGTTGAGAAACATTTAGCAGCTACTTAGAGAGTGTGTGTTTTGTCTAGCTTGCTGTAAAGCCAAAGCCAAAACATTGCAGATTTCAGTAAATGAGGAGAAGCAACGCAAAGAGCTGCCAGCCCCCCCAGAGAGGCGCCGTGGAGGCGATGCTTTGCTTATAGATAGGAGCGGCTGTATGGCACAGGAAAACACCACATTATACCCCCCCCCCACACCTCAATCTGCCCGCCCCCACACGGAAACAGTGAATAAATAACCTGCTGGCGATACTCCTTCCTTCTCTGAGCGGAGGGATAAACACTCATTTGACTGTTTGTTGTGTTTCTAGACTCCGCTAGTGACATACACCTTGAACCTCTCTGTTCTAGCCAGCAAACCCCTCCAGCCTCCCCCCCTCCTCCCCCTCCACTGCCGCTACCTCCTTCATTCCAGCCCATGCCAAAGCCCCGCTCTGTCCTCTGGCCAAATCCACTGCTCTCCACTATCCAAATCCCTCTGCCATGTGAGCGAAATAACAGCAAGGCCCTGAAAATAGCACTGGAACTGCCCTTCTCTTCCTCCCCTTTAGCTTCGCCGTCCACAATCTGCCTCCTTTCACCTCCTCCCCATGTGTCTCCACCATTCTCTCTCTATCCTCCTATTTTTCCCCAATGTGTGATCCTCACTATTTTCCAGGTCTTCTCCTCCATCCTGTTGTGTCTCTCCACAGCTCTCTGGCAGTAGGGCAGCTTTAACTTCATTTTTTATATGACTTCCCATAAGCCTTCAGTGTTCATCAAGCAACCAACTCTTATTTTTTACGATCCTACTCTTTCACTTAACTTCCACTTCAAGACACGTGCACAACGCAAATCCTCCTTTATACACATACACTTCCACATTTGGGATAAAAGGTGGGAAATCTAAAGATCAAGAGATGGATCATCGTGCTACACATCCCAATATGCCTCATAATAAAAACTTGGTTCTATTTTTACTGTTATTTTTGATTCATTCCAAGAGGATCACCGTTTTGGGTAGCACATGGCAACACGCAGCCTAATCAGTGGTGTACGTGTCAGTAGCATAAGGCCTTGCTGCTGGATCCTCCGATTCCCCAACGTACTCTAAGCATCTCTTTCCTTGTTTATCCCTGCTTGCCCTCCCTCCCTTCCTCCCTCGCTTCCTCCCTCGCTCTCTCAGCATAAAGCTCTCATTCACAAATAGAGGCCAAAAGAGGCTCAGCTGATGGGATGAGATTATTATTTTTTTTCTGATTACAAATCAACTTCAGCTTAGATAGATACAAAAACACTCCCCCCCTCTCCCCTCATTCAGTCCTCTCCTCCCCCTATTCGCTCTCTCCTCCCCTCTCTCCTGATGTCTCCGCCTCCTCTTGGCCCTAGGTCCCTCCCTCCCCCTCTTTTCTACCTCGCAGCCAGATCTAAGGACGTGTTTCATTCACTCCTGCTGCACAGGTTGTGAGGGAGTGAGAGAGAGAGAGAGAGAGAGAGAGACAGAGAGAGAGAGAGAGAGAGAGAGAGAGACACCACACAGCCGATCAAATAGAAGTGAGAAAGGTACTGAGAGAGAGAGACCAGGGGAAGTACAGGAGAACAGTAGCAGCTGCTGGAGAGCGAAAGAGGAGAGGAGCAAAAGAGAGAGAATCTGATTGTTTAGGGAAGAAGAGGTATAAAGGGGTGAAGAAGAGAGAGAGAGAGAGAGAGAGAGAGAGAGAGCGAAGGAGAAGACAGAAGAGCAGCGGGACTACCCAGCAGTGGGACGTTCCTCCAGGGAGGCAGCGATCATCGGTAGTGACCCCGCTCCTGGAGCCAGACCCCCAGCATCCGGAGCCATGGAGCCCTCTGTTTCCAGCGAGGTGGAGGGGGAGCCCAAGGAGAGGAAGAAGATCCAGTTTGCTGTTCCGGCCTCCGCGCCCACCAACCTGGACCCTCGGCAAGTGGAGATGGTAAGAAACGGTTCGACCTAAGGAGAGATCTCTTGTGTGTGTGTGTCTTGGTGGGAGGGTTCAGTTGTGGCCCTAGTCTTTACTTCTATTTGGAAGTGTTGCGTAACCGATTTCTGATTGACCAACTTCCCTTCCCTTCCACCCAGTCCTTTAAGAGAGACGTTAAACATTGTTCGTCATTACTATGAAGCACTGGGCAAAGATTGGGCCAAGTCGTTCAACTGAAGAACAACTTCACTCTGGATTCGCCGTTAATTGTATCTGCTCGTTTTTTGACGAGACTGGACAGCTGGCTCCGTCCGCCACACGGTTGAGAAACTATGCCGACATTTCCCTCTCTCACTTTCCTCTTGAGATTAGCCTCGTTCCGCTTCGTCTCATCTCGACCCCTTTAGCGACGTGACATTGACATGAAAGTCGTTATCTAGCTAGCGAAACCAGTTCACTCTTTTGCAACTCATTGGCAGCGCCCCCCCCCCCCCTACTGTCGGTCATGCAACTCCCCGAGTTAATAATTACTTTGACCTCCATCATCTGTGTCATCCTCTGGTTCTTCTTTGTTCCTCTCTGTTGCCTACATTGTGCTGTGAATTCTGTGGGGCGTAAGTGGGTTCGCGTCTTCGCTGTCTTTTGGTGGGACAGCTGTGATCTTCCCTCTTGGCCCTGACACCGGTGGCTCTTATTTTGGAGCGTGAGAAAGTGGGCCAAAGCAGGAACTGGTTGGTGCCGTGGTAGATCGAGGCCAGTGGCTCGTCCTCACCCCCCCAACCCCCCGAGAGCCTGACGAGGGGTGGGGAGGGAAGCCGAGAGAGAGAGCAGAGTGAGAAAAGAGGCACAACCCGTTCTCTCCGTTCACCTGTCTGGTGTCAGCTCCCTCAGTGGCTGTCCTTGTTTCGTGTACGGAGGTTTTCACGGCCTGCCTCCCTGCTCCATCCATCCTCCTGACTGATGATCATACGTCGCTTTAACAAGTCGTTTCGTGTCATATTGAGACTTTAAATATATTTTTCTTAAGAGGGTGAGGTAATGGCTCTCGTTCGCAATGCAAATCGACTTTATTTGAATCAACCGTCATTTCCCTCACACCGGCGGAGTGATCTGCCTAAATGCTGCCTTGTGTCAAGATAATGACACCAGAAAACTGAAGTTGCATCATAGTCAAGTGGGGGTTGTCAAGCTGAATATGAAGCTAAATGACTTAAGATGGACTTTTTCCTCCCTTTCACTCCGAATCCACATTCGCACCTCCTCGCTCCCCCTTTTTGCTCTGTCCATCGCTCTTGCTCTTCGTTGCTTTCTGGTCTCTATCATCATCTATTTCCAAGAAACCACAGGATACCGATCTGCCATATGTGGCCACCGTTCCTTTTCAGTTCATAATCTCTCACTTCCTTCCTTTTTGGGGAGGACCGTGTTGCTCAATCACCGTATGGCCAAACAGAGCAGCTATATACGTATTAGGGGTTGTTGTTTGCTGGTCCTGGTTTGCTGTTAAAGCTTCAGGGGGTGAGCCGGTTCATCCACACAGCCAGTTTACTATACAGTGTAGAAAACAGAAGCAGTTTGAGATGTGTTGTTGGTGACATTTCAGGGTGGAGGTTCTGATGAATTTTGCATACGTGTATATGTGTATACGTGTGTGTGTGTGTGTGTGTGGTTAGGTTACAACAAAGCAAAAGCACTGAAGGGAGCATGGGAAACAGAAGGGGTGTTTAGGAGAGGATGTATGTTTAACAGCAGATAGGATCTACCCAGGACGAGAGGGAGTCTCTGGGGGGCGGAGGGGGACCACAGTTAATGTTTAACGACACTTTCTCATTTCATTCCCTCACCCTCCCACAGCCATTCCTACCAAGCCATCTTCGCTAATCAGTTGCAATGACTACGCCTTTCTTTTCAACTTGTTGCCAGTCGCCACTAACCTCTTACCCTTGTTTTGCAATGGCATTTAAACCCCCCAAAAACCGCCGGGGCCCGTTGTTACCATGGAGACCGGCTGCACAGAGCTATGTCGCCCCAGCCTCCCTCGCAGTTGACATGTGAAAGGTCAAAGCTTTAATGGACAGCTCTGACTGCTCTGGTGAGGCTCCCATACATCCCACCCACTCCCTGTTCTCAGACATGAGGCTGCATGGAAATCGTGCATTGCGTGAGAGAACAGCAGCTACATGCCCCGCAGGCTCATTCACACCACAGCGTTCCTACCGGACGCATATATCGTGCTGCCACGCTGGTTTTCCATATATAGTCCGAAGGCACAATGCTGATCACGCCGGATCACTCCAACTCGTATAAAGATGATGTCGACTGATTGGAGCAAATTTTGGAAACAAGTTGATTTGCGCGAGCAGCAAGTGGAGTCATCGCACGCCACGGACAGAATTTTCTACTCATTCTAAGAAAGATTTTAAGTCTGACTACTAGATTAAACGACTGTCTGAGCCCTCTCTGATTAAAGGCTTTTTTTTTACTGACACGAGTGGCTGGAATCTGATGTTTTACGTCACAAGAACACATTTGTAGTCTTAATATTTCGTTTTTTTGTACTTTCCAGTACAATCCCTTCACTACCAGAGCATCTGTATCTGCCTTCCTTGAAAATCCTACTGGTATGCTACAACAACACAGAGGAAGCACATGGTCTGTGTGTTTATCACCCCTGCTCCCTCCCTACATCACCTCCACACTCACCCACCCGCCCACCCACTCACCCCTCCATGCTTTGTCAGCGATGTAGGGTAATATGCATAATGGAGAGAGATTAGGGTCATGGCGCAGACGCTGCGTCCCTGATTCCCTCCAAGTCCGCCACCCTGTGGACTCGGCACAGCGAGCGGACCTCTGTCTCTGTTTCTTCTCTCTCTCTCTCAACTTAATCCGATCTGGCGAGGCCAACGTTGAGCCCTTGAATTGATAGCAAACTCAGATGGGCCGGGGATATCATAGAGAAGCAAAGGGCAGCCGTCAAAAGCCGTCCAAAGCCCCCCCCCCCCGCCCCATGATCTCCCATCATCCCCACCTCATGCACCAGCCACCCTCCAGCCCTCTGCGTCACGCCACCCTCTCCAGTCTCTCTGGGTTAAACATCACATGGCGACCTTTGGTGCAGCGAGTGTTTGTGGGTAAACATTTACAGTCTGGGGGACTGTCAACACCGCACTCCTAGACAGAACATCTTGTTGGATAGCACAATGCATGCTGGGACTGGAAGAGAGGGTATTAGTGATCTTTTGGCCGAAGGTGCGTCTCTGCTCGCGGACAGGGAATGTCACCGGAATGAGCCTCTGGAGGTGATTCAGTTTTTTCCCAATGACGCGATCTGTTGGTTTATGAAAATGATTTCATGTTCCTTTCAGAGTCGTCTGCCGTAGCAGTTTGTTGATGTTTGTACAAGCGGTGAAAAAAGAATAATTGGGAAAGAAATAATTTAAATGATGAATGGCCTTGTTGGAGACCGCAGATTGCAATTACGTTGTGAACACAAACAATGGATCTTTGTGTGTCCCTCCCTTGGTTAACGACTCCAGAGAAACATGTGCATCGCTTGTGTCTGTCTAAAGCACAAAGTTCCCTTGTAAGACATAGCAACCCCTCTGTATTTCAGCAGTGTGGTTTTTGTTTCTTAACCTTTATTTAACAAAGCAAGCCAATGACAAACCGATTCTTATTTACAATGACAACTTGGCAAGAAGCAAAAGGCCTCTTGATGGGGAATGAGGACAAAAAAAACCCTAATAATAACAGTAACAGTAGATTAAGCCTGTTTATTACATATGGTCAGCTTTCCATATTGTCTTGTCTGTTTGCTCAACAATCATTATCTCATTGTGTGTGTGTGTGTGTGTTGCATAAACAGCTCAAACGCAAATATTGAACAGGGGCAGAGTGATTTGTCGCCTGATGATACTGTACACAGTCATTTGAAGATGGAAGCTCAGGCATGAGGGCTTTATACTGCAGGCATACACATCCCTTCCCTGGCCTATTGTTATGGTCAACAAGTCCTCTGTTGGTGTCGTTATCCCACTCACTCGTCGCTGCCCAGATCATCATTAATCAACCCGTGCAGATATATCCCCGTGGTAGTATGCATTCCTACCTGCACCCTTCTTTTTAATCTGTGTGGGTGCACAGAAACCACCAGTAGCCCTCCACTAGAAGCACTCCAGCCTTTGACCCCCTTCTGCTGCAACAACAGCAGCAGCAGCCATATCTCTGATGGGAGGAGACGGAGAGGATTAGGAGATAGGACAACATGGACAACACGTGGGGTGTGGGTGGGAGTAGGCGGAGGG